>DWHO01004990.1:0-10632 GCA_018247575.1 Eurytides lysithous rurik | reverse complement strand
TTTGCAAGTTTAGTAATGTTGCAAATGTCCATGGGTGGTGGTAATCGCTTACCATCAGGTGAACCGCTTGCTCGTTTGTCAGCTTACTACATAAAAAAAGGGAAAACTTAGCACTGTAAAGGAGTGTTTTTTGGCTGCAGTGTGACAAATCATCGATTACATATCAAAGAGGCATAATAAGATGAGAGACATGATAAGGGATAATATACAGTGGTATAGAATAGAACGTATGTCAGACATGCGCCGGCAACAAAGATCTTTATGCTCCGATTCGTGAGCATACTATTTTGATCAAAAACCATTATTAGGATCTAACCGCCGCAAATCTCGTAACATTTTTCTAACCCTTGTATGCCCTATACAAACCTATCTTAGTAAGGTAAAAAATACCTCAAATCGTCACCACCTTGAACTGACAGAATTGAACTATTATTACCATTTAAGCGCTCATTGTAGAGTTGTTTGCTTAAAAATAATTGTCAATTATAACTCAAAATATTTACTGTCATAACTCGCCCTTTTCTGAACCTAGACTATAAATTACCGCTACACAATACATTGACATGTGAGCATAAATATATTTTTAAAGCTTTCAACTTGCAATCAATATCGAAATGGCGCCAGTGCATAAAAAAAATAAGAATTAAAAATGTATTTCTGATAATGTAACTCTTTTAAGAATATTTTGATCAACGGTTTACAAATTAAGATCGTATTTCGATAGCCACGTAACGATAAGCGCTTAATTAAGTTCTTTGTTAATCTTGTGATCAAAGATATAAGGCAGCGGATTAAAATCGCGCGGAATAAAATCAACAGCTATGTTCGCAATACCTTCGATATAAGGGCGCCGGACACTATTAATCCTGAACAATACATTTGGGACTTATTTTAATACTGCTTTGTTAGCGTCACTCGCATTTTGTTTATATTTAACAGTCATATCAGTTTTTCGATTTAGTTTTGTCTGTTAACATATCGAAGTATTTGAATTATTTTAAAATTAATATGTGACTTTGAAGGCAGACAGTATTAACAAATGATGTTAACTTTTCGAGAAATGATTTTAGACAAAAATTATTATAATTTTTATTGTAATGTATATTGGAATCTGTTAATGATATATATAAAAATGTCAATGTTAAACAATGTCATATCTTTACTAGCTTAAAAATGTCCATAACAATCATTGACACTCATAACTTACCTGTCTAATTTCTCGAAAAAAGATAAGAGATGTATGCATTAACGCATTGGTTACATCTACACATGTAAGATGCTACACAACCACGATTATATAGCCTTGGAAACATTTTTCACTTGATTTGTTATTGTTAAAAATTGACGCAATGATTATCAACTGTCACTGTGAAATTATATGCAATATAAAAAAAATACTTAAAATGTATTTCGAAAACTTTAACGCAATGATGTTGCTATATTAAATTCATTTACAAATATTGCGTTTTAGTTTGGTTCGAATATAAGCTTCGTTGCTATCAAGTGTGTTTTATTTGGACTTAATGTTGGAGTTTTTAACACTGTTTCTTACGTAAACCTCAAATAAGATTAAGAAAAGACCTGCTACGATCCGCATAACCTAGAGCTAAAGCAAAACGCCACAAGATTTCATCTCAAGCGTTGCTTTCTACAAAGACGCTGCGAACCCCCAAAAAGTACGGTCAGTGTTAACATTCCTGACTCCACGACCCCAATTAAACCGGTTGTCGACCTTTCGACTCATCCCCGACCTTCAGAGTTCTTCACGTTATACGTTATCGTAAACACATCTTTTCCTAATTCACGTGTGTCATCCGCTAAGGTTACGTATTTAAATATTTAACCAATCTATTATATTATATTGCAAAATACAAAATTTCGCAGGCGACCAACCGATGAGCCAAGGTTGGCTCACACAATCATTTAGCACTCGGCTTAACATAAATTCCCGCTTATCGATGTCAAAGGCCGATATGAAACCTACATACCGTATCCATGACATGAAAATGCTTCTCATATACTCAGATTGAATATATCGAAACACAAAACCTTTTAACATAACTTATTTGAATAGTATATAATATATAATATTACAAAGTCCACCCAAAAAAAAAAACCATAAATAACAAATGACAAAGTAGCTAAAGAAAATTACAGTGTGCTATTGACGTTTATAATGATCATAAAAGTAAATCATCCGTCAAAATATATTAATTTGAACATTTCTCTCCTAGATGACAATACAAGTTGTTTAATCTAGATATTAACATTGCGTAAAGATGTTATGTCTCTTTTTTAATATATTTAAAACAAACTTTCCGTGACGAGTTGGTTTTTAGTTTTTGATGCTTACTTATTCAATGCAGCCGTAGTACTCCCGTTCGTCTACTGGCTGGCTTGTTAGCGTAATGATTAGTACCCCTGACTGGAAAGACGAAGTTCGCGGATTCGATTCTCGCACTATACAAAAGATTTTTGATGAGCAGAAGTATTTGTTTTGTATCTGGGTGTTCGTTTTCTTTATAAATATGAATGTCTGTCCTCTGGTTACCATAGTATAGGCTCTGCCTAATTTGGGATCAGGCGGCCGTGTGTGAGTTGTCTCTTGTTATTAATTTATTTATTGTTTACCAGTTCATTCATGGTACTCAAACTGTACAACCGTGGTACTACTGTTCCTCTGTATATTATTCTGTTCACAAGGAAACATTCATAGATATAACATAAACACATTTGTATAAGTGAAAGGAAAAATATTTAAATTACAAGTTTGTTTCGTTCAAATAAGCAACTCGGATTTACTATTACTGATAAAGAGCGTTCATAATAATGACATTTTAAATGATGTTTATCCATTTCAATTTTGAATAAATTGTGCTATATTTTCAGGTGTACAGTTTATGATACATACTGTATAACTAGATGAATAGAAAAAAAAGAAGAAACGGTAACAAATAATAGACAGTCAGTGAGAGACATTGATCAGACGGATTATGAGAGAGCGTTAAAAAAAATGAAACAATAACCCATTAACCCGGTACCAGACTTTGGAAACTGAGGTAAAATATAAATGTTTATCACACCACTGGGCAAAGACCTAGTTAGTTCAGAGCTTGTTGTAGATGGCTACGAAAAACCGCGACAATAAAAATGTTTTTGTTAACTAGACATTCGATATTCGTAGCTTATATAAAAACTTAAGTTTGTAAAATTTGTTTCGATTTTTACTTGGATTAAAACGTTTATCGAATTCTTCACAACGTTTCTGAAAATTGGGTAATTTCCGCAAGAGCCGAACGTAATTATATCGTTGGACTCGGCCGACCTGTGAAATAAGGCCAGATCGCCTCGGAAAAGTAAACAGATCGAAATTATTTTTAAACGGTTGTTTTGGTTTGGCAATTTAAAAATTACAACATGGAATTTGGAAAATATATTGATTTTTTTTTTAATTACAGACGAACATAATAAATATGTCCTTCCGACCGATTCCACGGCAGCGGATTAACAAGATATCAGCCAATTGCGCAGGCTATATTATAGTGCACAAGCATTTGCACAGACACAGGCGCACTTACTTTTCTCTTACTCTCATAGTTCGATGGGACGGATAACCGGCACGACCGGAGAGAAATCAGGCGCAGAGCCGGTGAGATTAAAACAACCTCTTAATAACAACTTCTTAGAGCCACCGCTAGATGGCGTCGACAAAAAGCCGGAACCGACTTTTTATATGCACATCCGAACCATGGATCGTCTTACTTTTCAAGCAATCGGGTGATTAGCCAGTTATGCCTTAACCTAACTAAGAAACAACAACACAAAGGCATTGCCCTCCGCGGGATTCGATCCCACGACCTCCGATTCGTAAAGCGCGGGCCTGTACCACTAGGCCACGGAGGCAGTTGATACAGACGAACACTTTAAAATTGTTAATAGGTTTAAATTATACATGAGGTTTAGTAATTGCAATAGTAAGTATCACTTCTAAGCCGGTCGTTGCATAACCGAAACGCGTATTATCTTTGAAAAAAAAAAACTCGGTTGATTACACACTTTTTGTTCGCGTGGCGAAAGAACCCATATTCATTACGTAACCGACACAACATTGCATCTCGACTCACAGTGCTTATTATTTGCACAGAACAACGCACGCAATGTTTACAGAAATACTAGCCTTACACGCGGCTCCTGTTGCGTGGTGTCGATTTTTAATCATTGGCGTTATTCACTTTGTGAATAACGCCTCTCATTAATGTAACACATCTAGTGTTATGGGGCAAAAGAATTCCTTAAAAAAAACTTTTCGTAATAAACGCTGCCCCTGTTGTGATATAGAAATATCTTGTATCATGCGGGCGCTCTACATACATAAATTTCACACTGACTGATGGATTGCAGCCTCCTCCGGGCCAGCTGTTTCGAGCATCAGGGGTCCACATCGCTCGGGCTGAATCTCGACCGATGTGAACCGGCCGGTGTTAATGTTCTCCTTTTCTTTTAGTTGTTCTTCTCCCTAACGGCGGCAGCGGTGGAATACACGGACAAATGCCCAGATCCCGAACAACAATCTATAGTTCATACAAATATTTATCCCGGGTGTCGAATCCACGACCAAACGGGTCATCAAAGAAACACTATTATTTCTCTATTATTTCTCACTTGATGATGAACTTATAAACTAACACGTTGATCTATTTCTATCTTACTTCATAAAAGTAGGACAAACTAACAAACTTGCACAATACTAATATCGAAACATATAACAAACTTACTTACTTTCCTACTTGATTTAAGAAGTTCCCAGGTGTATCATAGGAGTTATTCAAGGAGTTGTTCAATTATTTTCGTTCAGTTTTTGCGTTGTGCATGCATTTTGGTGAACTGAAGAGCGAATCGAATATTAACCAAACAAAAGTTAAGCAGATAAAGTCGGTGTTACGAATCTGATTAAAAAAATCCTTGTTTAAAAGCTCAGAACAAATATGCACATTTGTCAAACTTTTAAACACATAGGCATAAGCAAATATCAAGATTTAACTGTACGAATGTGTAAACATGTAAAATAAATACAAGTCAATATGACTATATAAGCGATAGTAGTACAACAATAAGATCTCCAAAGAAATGTAACGACTATTTTCCAGAGAAAATTCACGAACCAACCGATTGAATAAGGCTCTGCTAGGAGGCCAACTTACGTCTACAGGCAAGGAGTCCGTTTTATTCCTATTTTTCTGTTTTCTCACTCTCCCTGGGGAAGTACCACAGTTGTGGGTATTCTACACAACTTCCTAGTATCGTCATCCGACTCCGCAAAGAAAATTTAACCTTCGGATATACCTAACTATTGCGTGGAAGTGTGGCCATAATTCCGCGCCGCAAACAATGTGGTGAAAGCTGCGTACTCGCCGCGCCTGACCACGTGTTTTGGATGGTATTATGCAGTATAATAATCAATAATTATATTTATTAAGTGGTACAACTCTTTTGGACAGTATTCAATCCACTGCATTACCAGTTATGCTACCGCCAAAGAGTAATGTTTAAACACTAGAGTTCCGGTTTGAAGGATTAAGGGCAGCGTAATTACGGGACAGAGTGACATCTTAAACCTCTGGGTTATGAGCGAAACGCGAAGTGTAGCAGGTTCTACATACCACCCTGAGCAGTCGTGTCGCGCAAGCGATGATTTTAAAGAACATAAACAAATTTAAATCATAAAATGTCCTTTTGACAAAGTACTGATTTTATTAACCTTGTATATAATAGACCATAGTTTATAGTATTGTAACTACCGATAGTAATATTCACATACCTGCATAGTTTAATCACATTTTGATGACGCAATTGATAAGCTTCGGACTTCGGTGTTACTGGTCATTGTTTCGATTCCCATCCGGGAAAATATTTTATGATAAAATCAATCAACAATCAAATTAATTAACTCAACATACAACACGTGAAATATTACATAGAAGGTACATTGAAATACAGTAAACACCACATCAAGTGACAAAAATAATAATAATAAAATAAGGAGAGAGAAAAATTGCGTTGCAATGCCGAGTCGATAGGGACATCTCCAGGGGAGTAGCCAGCACTGATACTCTGTAGAAACCCGAGTGAACCGCGTTAGCCAGTGGCAGAAAATTGAGCTTTGTAATAAGAAACTATCGGTATTAAAATGTATTATATGTATTTTTATTGGTATATATTAACTACAGATAATTGTTCCGCATCTGAGCGTTTGTTTGCGTGAAATTTATGTACGTAAAACGCCTTTATAAAATAAAAAAATCAAAATCAAACGCACATAATGCATGAAATCGTCCCTGCGCTGACGCAATCTCACTTTTCACTCCGTTACGGCATCTTATATAATTGACATTGAAACCGAGTGACCGCGATCCGGCGTCACCCTAAAATTATGCCATTAATCATAACCGGTAGCGCGGAAGAAACTTCTTTGTACTGCCGAGCGGTGAAAAATAGGTAATAAATAGCACTTATCAAACAATGATAATGCATAGGTGACGATTTTTTGGTGCTTTAAGAGATTCATCTCTTTTGTATACTTGGCCATGGTCTCTTTTGTATACGTGTAACCCAGCATATTTTTATAGCAAGATGATCCATGTAATAAGTCGGTTCCGCTTTTTAATCGACACCATCTAGAGGTGGTTTGGAGAAGTCGTTACTGAAGAGCTCGGTTTAATGTCACCGCCTCTGCGTCTGATCGCTCTCCGGTCGTGTCGCTTATCCGTCCCTTCGGGCTACGAGAGTAAAGGAAGAGTGACTGCACCTGTGTCTGCACAAACGCTTGTGCACTATAATATACCTGCGCACTTAACTGATCTTTTGTAGATCGAGCGCCATGGTAAGAATCGGTCGGGAGAACATTATTATTATTACAAGCTTTGCCAAGTTTGATTAGGTGGCCTTGTGTAAAATATCCCTTGATATTTAGTCATTATACAGAATAGTTTCATTTGTGATTGGCAGACGTGCCACTTTCTATATATCCTTATATCCTAAAAAAGGGAACAGTTCATTATCTCCCTCACAGCCTACCTTTCGTTTTGGTTGGGATTGAACACTGACTGTGTTTATAAATCTTTATTAATTTTCCCTGACTGTGTATAAAATCCATATCCATTACTAGACGTATAAATTTGATATGTTCGTTTGTTTATACCTTTTTTAGGCAGCAATAAAGCAATGGATCAATGTTAAGTGTTTTTTCTTTTGTAGTTTGCGGAACGGAGATTGACAGAATCCCTAACCTAGAAAAATACAAAACACAGGAAACATTACGTAAATTTATAAACTCGCGTAAGCAAACTGTGGGAATGATCTGATATCATATAATCTTTATTACATTACTGTTTAATATAGGCTGCTATAAATTTATAACGATTGAAAGTTGAAATGTGGAACGAATCTATAACTTTTAAATCTTACTTGACACAGTTAACCGAAATATCCTAAAATTACTAGTTCATTGATTTTGAAGATTTTCGAGATACGACATTTTCGCTTTCTGCCGTCAATATAATCTGTAAAAACAATCAGCGCCATCTACCGATTTCTAACTACAACACCATTGCTGCGACACAAGAATGTGACTGACGTAACATAACTAAAGGTCAAATCTGCGAATCAACCGAGCCTCCGATGTGTCCATCATCGTCATCGCTAGACAATTACCGAAACTGACAACCTCGTATGCTCTCAAGCGCGTGGCGCTAGGTCAATCTAGAAAGCTTTAGGCCGAAAATTACACAATTCAATCAATAAATACGCCATAATGGATCATCCATTTGAATTATTTATGCCAATAAGTTAAAAACAAAGGGTATTACTCATTGATAATATGTTATGTTGTTACATTGTGGCTTTACTCCCGCAAGCCACACAATTGTGCGATTCACTAACAATAATTCTACCTTCTGTGTGTTTCTTTGTTGTGATTTCGTGGTTTTTTTTAAATCCTACGATATTTTACTGGCCCGTTGGTGTAGCGGTTAGTGCTCCTAATTGCAAAACCAAAGGTCATGGGTTCGATACCCACCCAGGATTAAATATTTTTGCGATGAGCACATGTATTTGTTCTGTGTCTGGGTGTTAATTATCTATATAAGGATATATTTAAAAAAGTATATATGTATGTCAGCTGTCTGATTACCATAGTATAGGCGCTTTTTTTTATGAAGCAGGCTGACAACGAGGAAGCGGCTCACCTAATGGGAAATTGTCACCGCCGCATCTCAAAGGAAAGGGAGGTGTGGTAGAGAATGGAGTCAGAGGTAGGGAGGGGAGTGAGAGTGGGAAGAAGGGGAAATAGTTTATAAACTTAGTAGTAGTAGTACTTAATAGATTGTATAACTTATCTTGTACCCTTGCGTACGTATAGAATATTTCTAGTTTTATTCATGCGGATATTGTTTTCTTAGTTATAACATCTACATCTCCGGGATTGGCAATCTACTTTCACTTTGAACAAATTTACACCTTGCTGAATACTACACAGGCCATTTTACGCTATGTTTATAAATAAGAAATCAAGGCATAATATAATACTATTGACGCACGGGTATTACTTCGTATTTATTAATAACTACCAGCTTTACCCAGCATACGTTGCAATGCCACATAAAGAAAAACATCGTTTTTGATTAAAATCGTTTTACAATATGCTAAGTACACTACAGCTACAATAAGCATGGGAATGCTTATAAAACATATACAAAACAAAAATACGGAATGTAAATTTTTAAGGAAAGAAATTCATTACCATAAAGCCTTAAACGCACAGAACAACTCATTAAAGTTTTAGCATGTTTGCTTAGAGGATATACAAGTATTCATCTTTATTTTTAAAGAAGACTACAATTTTAGCAACAAAAGAATCTGAATTAATTTTACTGTAAATAATACTAACTTATTGATTTAAAAAAAATGACAATCATAATCATACAACGGAGAAAATGGAAATTTCGATCTAGCTAAAACTTTTTTTTAAAGTAATATTAGCGTGAGACTTGCGAAAAGTCGAAATAACTGTATCTCATCGACTTTTGGTCCATAGGGAAAGGTATTCTAGGCATACGCTTCCTTTATAATATAAAACATACCTATCCTCACATAAAAAATTCATTGAAAGATAATGCGCCAATTATAGAAATAAATTATTAAAAAAAATATAGCGTCAAAAAACAAACATTCGCGGACTAAAATCTAAGAAAGACTAAGCGTTCGCTGATGATATTAACAAACGACTCTGGCGTCTCTCACACCGTACGCCCGTCGGATCGATTACATTAATTCACACCGCCGGATCGGACTAGTTTCGGTCGCCAAATCACCGATATGACAACGTGTGAAAGCGATAATTGAGAATGAGCGCGGACCTCTTTACTGTGTAAATGAGGTCGCATTTCGTAACCTCCACGTACGCGCCGTACTCGCATGCCTTAGACGGTTTGCCAACGGATCTCTGGTTCCCAGTCTTGGTAGTGTCGTTATTGGATGACTACGCCGGAGTCCTGGAGACTATGTTCGTGTTTTATTTTCAGAAGTGGCAATAAGAAAATAGTTATTTGAAAGTAAATGATTATAAGAAGTGCCAACGAAGCAATTCTTTTATTTAATTTTAGTTAAAAATAAGGCTATAAAGTGAACGTTGGTAGAGCCATACAGCTGCTCCTGCTGCTAAATGGACCGGCTGGAACAGGATAAGTACAACGACCTTACAGATAATCGGCGTAAAGTGGATATGTTTCTGGAGATATGTTTCCGGCTGTCTGATATGTGACAGCCGGTGGCCCGCCTCCCCTTCCTGTCTCTTTCACTCCCCCCTCATAAACTGACAACGCATTTGCGAGTTTTGTTATGCTGTAAATGTCTATGGGCGCTGGTGATCACTTGCCATCAGGTGAGCTGTTTACTCGTTGGTCAGCCTAATCCATAAAAAAGTGAATAAAGACTCCTACCCATAAACATTCACAACACCAGAGATATTTTTTATTACATTAAATAACGAGACGAACGAATCTATTGTCTAGTTAAACTCACTAGTGCATGACAACCCACTGTTATCCATTGTTTCGAACAGTTCGTTAAAAAATCTGTATCCCCTGCGCTGCGCTCAACATCCAGAGATAATCTATCTAATCTAATCGACATGTCCAGTGATTGATTTGAAAATGTCAGAACGAAGCGAAAATATAGGATATTCTCGTTTTTCTCTTACGCTCTGGTGAGGTTGTTCACGTTTTCTACTCATATGTACTTATCGTAGGGTAACTCTTTAAAGGTTTTAGAAATTTAGTACATTGGCTGCTATTTATGTATCAGGAATACAAAAATTTAACAAACATATATAATTGAAAATGTTTTTATTGCTTTTTAAACTATTCTCCGCGGTGGTCCATGCACTTTTGCATACGTTGAAACCAATTTTCATAGCACTTTTTCCATCCTGAAGCAGGTATGTCCAAAACGTTCATTTTGAACACATCAACGGCGTCTTCACGGCTCGAAAAACGTAGATCACGTAATTTATTCTTCACATTTGGAAATAAATAGAAATCGTTGGGTGCCAAATCAGGGCTGTACGGCGGATGACCC
>DWHO01004989.1:0-10633 GCA_018247575.1 Eurytides lysithous rurik | reverse complement strand
TCCGATGAAGCTTTATAGAGTCGCATAGGCTAAAAGCATCAACGTCAGTCCAGATGAGATAAGACTTGTTAAACATGTTATAAAAAAAATCAATATTCTGTAGCATAATAAATTGGTTTGGTTTGGATAGACTAAACTAAAATAAAATATTAAAAAAAAAAAATAACAAAGAAAAAACTTTGCTGTAATGTATTAGACACATAATAAGATATGCATGACAATAAAGTATAAAATGTATATAATGTTGTTTGTTTTTCATACTACAGTCAGAGTACAGACAATTGGATTTATTGTGTTGAATATAACATTTGAAGAAATAAAAAATTGATTGGTAACCAAGATTCACTATTTGAGATTTATTTATATTTATTACAATAAAACTAGTATAACATTGATTGAATTAGAAAATTATTTATTTTTAAATTATGTGATCTAAATATTCTACAGCACTACAAAAACAAGAATGTTATGTCAAGCTACATACTTTAAAAACTTCTTATGTGATTCTTTACCTTATATACTTGAAATATCAGTATTGTTTCGTGAAATTAAAATAACTATGATATAGAAATCATGTTTAAGATCTTATGACGTACATCATTATTTTATTGGTTGTTAAAATGGGTAGTACTTAGTCATTAATATATTTCCTGTAAATTCGTAAAAATAAATTAAGAGTGGGTGGAATTAAAAAATGGAATTAATTAAATAGCTACATAACCCAACGTACAACTAATAATTTATCATTTTAATTTAAAGAATTTAAGTATAAAAAGAAAAAAAGCGAAAAGCGAAGTGTATGAAAAATATTATTTAAAACACAGGTTCTTTTAAAAATAAGTAAAAATTTTATCAGTTAACTTACTTCATTTGTATTGCTGTATTATATTCTATTTTATAACTATATTTTTCACATCAATAAACAAAATTATATCAAATGATATCTAAGTTCGTTTCTTTGTAAAGATGACATAAACCAGCAAGTTTAAAGTGACTGACTCTGGCGTTAGAGTGTGATCTGATTGACGCAATCGCCATTGTATTGTATTTCAATTCTGTGCGCTGTTCCCACGATCTTGTTATGAAAGTGAACACGAAAATATACAATGGTAATGAATTTAACGGAATATTTGAAAATTAAACAGAAAAGCTAAACTAAAACATTAAACATAAATTATACATATTCAATTTATGCCACCTTGACGGCTGAGACTCCACGACCATCGATTTTCATATCAATTTTGGCCTGGAACATCCAATGTATCATATCGGTTGTCGCAAGTGGTATTTCTAGACCGATACTTAAGAACTTTCAAGAGGTGTCTATTCCCACATATTTAAATACCGTAAAAGCACTTGCAGTCCTCTTGATAACGAATGACGAACTCCAGTCAATATCTCGGGTACATTTGGTCTAAATCAAAGCTTGTAGAATAGCACTAACTGGCCATAGGAGCCTCGTACTTGTATATGTGTATCTCTCACCGAATAAAATCCTGTTAAAACCAAATAATAAAACCTTTTTAAATCAACATTTGTGATACTTACTAGAGATTTTAATAACAAGAACACAATAGAAATTCATCAAAGACCACACAACACACGGTCATGTGGTCGGGAATAAAATAATGATAGCAGAAACTCATTTCAAAATAATCGCCCCTCAGGAACCAAATCTATATTATCATCTTTATAGTCCTAAAGTTGTAAAACCATTCATACATTGAAGCGATAGATCGGTCACATTTCAACTGATCCGGAATGACAGTGAGATCCCTCAGACCAAAATCGATTTGGACTGGGAATGCCTTGATGTCTCAAAATGTTGGATCCCCAAATCTTTAAGATTTAATGAATTCCATTTTAACGCTGAAGGACGAAATTATCATAAGATTAGTCTCCTCTAGGAACGATCAATAGCCAAACATCTTAGGGTTCACACTTTTTAATAACCTCATCCCTTAGGAATAATTCAGAATTTTTTTCTGACCGCAAGATTTCTGTCCTTAACATGATTATCGCCTGACAGAAACATCCTAGCAGGTTTCAATAGAACCGTCTGATGTATAATCTGTTTAAACACAAAAAGCCAGACAGGCTGTTTGCTGTCATGTCAATGGAACCCGTTGTATTTTCGATACAGGGACACTTTATTGTCGAACTACCACTTCAGGGCGAAGATCCTTCATGATTCAGTACTCTCTGCCATCTTTTTCAGTATTAAACAAGCCGCAGTCCAAGAGAACCATCGTTTAAACTCGTGCTTTTCGCAGACGACATCGGACCGTTTTTTGTTTACCCAGAAATCCGGGACTTATCTTATTCCACCTCCGACGCAATGTCAATCGCTTCGACGAATAATAGATGTTAGCCTCGAAAAGAGTGTAGCAATACACCTGGAGGCTCTAAGGTTTAAATTTAACCTTGTCACTCACCATCTAAGGCAAAAATAGTTATGGCAAATCACTCTTTGTCGGTGATAGAGCCACCGGTTAAGTACTCACAGAAAAGCGCGTGAAGTGGAAGTGTTTGTGCTTCCGCGTTTCGTCTGGTGAGTACTACTTACTTCCGTACTTCCGTACCTACCTTCTTCTTCTAAAACTTCTCACCTTAAAGACAAAATTTGCAACATTAGCAACACAATTTGCAAGGTTTTTGGTGTTAAGAATATATGTGGATAGCGCTGATTGCTTACCATCAGATAAGTCGCTTACTCGTTAGCCTCGTACTACATAAGAAAAACTATCCCGCTAACCTATCTTTTGGGTGAAGGAGGGCATTAAGAGCCCATAGACCTGGATACATTCCCGAGCTACTTCACATCCTTTTCAACAGGAATAAAAAAATGTCCTTAAGACAAACTACTTCTTTTTAAGAATTGCGTCATTCAGCCCTTATCTATATAAAATACAGATTTTCGAAAAGACAACTTTCGAAACGGTTTTATTGGATGAGCGGATAATCATCCTCCGATTATACCTATAAACACAATTACGCATATCGGACTACAACAGGCCTTAGCTAACAATCCCAATAGTTTTACAACTCTGATTCTTCAAATGTAGGGTTTATCCAACTAGTGAAAACTCAGCAATTCCACGTCACGTCAAACAAAATATCATTCCACAAAAGACTAAACTACAAAATTTTCTTTTTTCTAACAACCAAGAAAAAGTTTGAATATTTCAATGTCAAATAAATTTAGACGTATGCTCAATCATCTATTATGTGTGGCTAAAAAAGAAAGAATAAACTTCATATATTAAATTAAAAAATTCATTGTAGTAACTTTTAAAAGTCTATCAAAATTAATATGGTGAATCGATAAAACCGCTAACAGCACTTTACGTAATAATCAAGGAGCGGTTACATAAGTATGTTATAGTGTTTTACAAAATAACAATCAGCTCCAACATGCATTGAGCCCTGATTTCTTGGAATATACATTTTCATTTCAAAGCAATCTATATTGCTTCATGAATGCCTTATTTGCTAGTTAGCAGGCTACGTGATTAATCGGTGGGACTGAAGTGCAAAATTCGAAGTAACGTAAAGCGTATGTTTTAACTCATGTTCTTTTATTTTTACAAAGCCAATATCAAGCTTATTCTACATAAAAAAAATTTCTTCATAATCAATTTCAAATTTCGGAAAAACATGAAATAAATTTCTTTGAGGTGACTGCGTGTCAAATATTATTCTTTGTTTAGATCTAACGAGGAAGTTCGTTAGGATTCACATAACATTTCAGTTTCCTTTAACAACATCTGGTGTCAGTTTTCTCATGTTGTCTAAACACTGTCCGTTTAAAATAGTATTTTAGGCCGTCGTAAAGCGTTATAATTCAGTAAGTGTTTAATGCTTCAAGCAGAAGTCAATTATTGAGTTTTCTGTTTTAGGTATTATAAAATTGGTAAAAATGCAATTTGTTGCATTAATATATTTATCTTTCGTTCTACCAGTCATATTTGCCGAGGACGTCAGTTGTAAGTGAAATATTATTACAAAAAATAAAAATTCAAATATTGTTTAAACAAATTACACGTGAAAAACTTCCACAGATCAGGCATGCGTTGACAAATATTCGAGAAAAGGTTACCAGCCGTGGCAGGAGTGGTCGGATCATTACACATGCCACAGATACAGATGCGAAATACGGGACGGAAAATATTTTATTGCTGCCGTTGGGTAAAGTGCTCCTACTGAAAAGCATTATTTTCTTCCTTGGATTCCTTTTCAATTTTAAATGTTTTAGGTGTCGCAAGCCGAAAATCCCAGAGAATGCGTTAGAATGTCATGAATACATTGAAGATGAAAATGTCGGTACGTAAAAGATGACATACAACGATACTTTAAATACATTTAAATAGATCACATCAGACGAGAGTATTACTATATTTCGTGTTTAGATTTTGAGACTTTTATTCTGTTTTAGAATTTCCAACATGCTGCGCAAGATTGCGTTGCGTCGTTGAAGTCAATGGTGAAAGAATCGTTCAGACAAGGGGACAGCCTGGCGAGCTCTTCCCAGACAAGTGAGTGAATAACACCGTTTAAACCGAGTAAGCGGTTGAAACCACGTAATAAAAATAAATACGATATTGTATAAAATAACAAAAAAGCCCGACTACCTTAACAATGAACAATTTGGATTTGTTTTTATCCTCACAATATGCTACCCCTAATCCACTATTTCTTATTTATATAATTGATCTGTTTGATAGTTATGAGAAAGAAAACCGTACAAACACAGATACATAGAAATCAAAATGCTTACTCCTTTTCTCTGGCAAAGTCGGGTAAAAATTGTCAACTGATAGTAGTTATAGAAATTGTTTGTTATTGCAGCTTATTATAATCGTACACAATATTTTATAGTACCAAAGCAACGATAGGTTATATTTTATTTCTAATACATTAATTAATATGCGCGCTAGCTAATAGGAGGCCGGTATAGAGGAAAATCATTTTTCCTTTCGTTTGTAAATTAGATACCCGTAGACCTAATCTATTAATGATCACGTCTGCAATGTCCCTTATACTTTTTTTCACGGATAGTTACCTTCTTTTACCATCAAACGATTCGCTTGTTTATTCGATACGTTAACGATACGCATTCACTGAATTAAAAAGTTAGAATTAACTATAACATCCGCCATTTTTAGTTTTTAGGTCGTCATTTAACTAATGTTACTCTGGATGATATTGGAATGCTTAATAACTGGGATACATACTGTCATAAACCCTCAACACTAACTTATTTTGTTTTTGCTATCGTGTAAATAAATTTCTAGCACCGCTACTTGATCTTTCTTTATTATTTTATTATGAAATGGTCTGTTTCTTTTTTTAATTTATCAAAACTACGATTTTTAGACCATGGAAAGGTCAGCAGAACGAGCCCAACCCTGCTGTAGTTGGTATGGGTAGCATTCAACAGAACACAGTGGGTGGTGAGGCACAAACGCAGTCGGCACCTGGAATTTTCAACAGCCGAGGCGCAGGCAAGCAAAGTAAGATGTTATTGACCATTGATTAAATCGATCTACTGTTTTATTTTTCTAATTTACTTTTTCGATTTACTTCAATGGGTAATAATATCTTGGATGACGTGTTTTACTTGATTTTAAATGTTATTACTTCTTTTTGGTTTTAATATTTAATGTTTATATCATTATCTTCAGCAATATAGTGCAAATTAATAATTAGTAGCAGAAAATTAATGTTTATTCACTTATATCCTTTGAACGATTTTATAATGGATATCGTTTAAATCATATTTTAAAACTTTTACATCAGTTTAATATTATTAAAAAAAAAATAGTTTAACACGAGTATTTTATTAATTTAGCCAACGATATTCCCGACAGCGGATGGCAACGATATTAATGGACGTCGCTTCGTAGACCCTTACCCCAGCCAGCAGATGCAAGAATCGCCTCGAAGGAAGCGCTCCACCGCCCACCCGCTTTTTGACAAAGACGTGATAAGTGAATTGAATGCGTACCATCCGCATCACGTAAAATTGCACGGGTATTCCCCCGAAAAATACACTTCGTACTTTTCAAATAGCATAAAAGGTCTATCCAATTCAAAACAGCTAGTAACTCATAAATAGCATTATTTTCTTATTCGTTTTTCAAGACTGGCTAGTTCACCAGGTCCTCTCGTACTTTTATAATTAATGTAATGTGACGCACAGTTCTATTATTGTTATCGTTTATTGAGCTTTGTTACGTTTTTAACAAAATTATAGATAATAAAATTTGTTTGTTCTCATATTTTGTATTCCAAATCACCTAACATATTCTTAGCTTTAACAACATATTTATGTACTTAAAGCTAAGAATATTTATATTTAATACGGTTAACGTTAAAATGTATAATTGTGTTGTATATTATACAAAGGATGTTATTGTATAGGTAACCATCCGTCAATCTTTAAATTGAACTCCTATCCTAATATATATATATATCAGGTGTATGCATAAGATTTTTTCGTTTCTTTTTTTTCGTAAAAAACACGTAATTTTGAAGGAATGCATTTTTTTAATTCAAAACATTGGCTCAATAAAATCCGCCAAATATTGGCTGGCTTAAGGCTTCTAGAAGTGTCTCAACAAGCTAATCTTTCAAGTAATTTATGAATTCTGTGCCAGAAAAACTGATTGTCTTTTGCGGCAAACCATTCCTCGAGCCATGTTCCAACTTTATCGAAATTACTGATGTGCTGCTCTACGAGCGCGTGCCCCATTGATACGAAGAGGTGATAGCCAAATGGCGCCTGTTCTAGGGAATACGATGGAAGGATGATCCCATATAAGCGATTTGAAGGTGTCTTTCATTGGTTTTGTTGTGTGAGACGGAGCATTGTCGTGTAACAAAATCACTGCCATGTCTATCTATGCCGTTCCGATAGCTTTCGATTAATGCTTGGTTTAAATTTATCATTTGTTGGAAAAAGCATTGTGTATCAACCCACCAGTTGTGGGATCCCACCAGACACAGAGCATGGTCTTCTTACTGAAGCGATTTGACCTTGGTGTTAATGGACCGGCTTCGCCAGGTGAAGGCCACGATTCTTTCCGCTTCGGGTTTAAAAATAAATCCATTTGTCAGCCAACACAATTTGATGCAAAAATGATTTCCTTTCGTGGCGTTGACGCTGCGTGGCGCAGCATTTCACGAGCGACGTTGCGATTTTCCACTTGACATTCATTCACATTGTGTGGGACCCATTTACTGAGTTTATTCATCTTTTCCATTGTTCTTAAACATCTGCTGATTGTTCTTTCTGATAGTCAAAGTCAAAATTCTTTATTCAAAATTGGATTGGTTTACAATCACTATTTGACGTCTATTGATTCTACTTCCTGTTCGGAAAAAAATGTCTCGGTCCTGAGAAGAACAGGCGAAAGAAACTTAGTTGGGCTTTAACTCTCTTTTAAAAAAAAAATATTTACGATTTTCATAATTTGAATCTTAAAATAACCTAGAGGCGATCGCATAATTTCCAAGGTGTGCTTTCTTCAATGAAATAATTTACTACCTTTAGTATAGAAACGTCCATTTATATTTTTTTTAATTTGGCAATATGAGCTTTATAAACGTTTTCTGGAATCCTATTGTAAAAACATACACATTGCCCTTTAAAAAAAAATTACTGACTCGTAAACGAGTCTTAGGTAAAACAAACTTATCCCATTTCCCGGGAAAATCATTAATATTTTTGTGAACGTACATAACATTTCTACTTATGGCAGCTGCATTACCCCACATTAGTATGCCATAAGACATAATACTATAGAAATAGCTGAAATAAACTATGCGAGCTGTTTCTGTATCTGTAATAGATCTAGTTTTTTTAACGCGAATGCTGCAGAACTGAGTTTATTTGCAAGTCATCGATATGGGTTCCTCTGTAGATTTGAGTGCACCGTCAAACCTAAAAATGTTGTGGTTCCCACAGGTTCTAGTGTTTCCCCATTCAACAATACACCGTTTTGTTTATGTTTGATATTGGGAGAAGAAAATTTGACAAATTTAGTTTTCTTACTATTCATTATAAATTATTTATATTAAACCAATAAACAACCATTGATAGAGCATTGTTCACATCATCATAATTTGTCAGTTGTCGTTTCACTTTGAAAATAAGCGAGGTGCCGTCAGCGAACAATACATATCTGTTCTCAACTACATAAGGTCGCTTATGTAAATAAAGAAGAGGATCGGCTCTGGAATAGATCCCTGTGCAACACTATGTCCAGAGGGCCCCAGGAAACGTCTTGCCATTAACATCAACCCTCTGAATTCTATTATTTAAGTATGAAGTCAGAAGATCGAGTGCTTTGTAGTAGCGTAATTTCCTGATCAATATTTCATGATGCACATAATCACATAATATCCCAAGCGTATCCTGTGACTTTTTCCGAGCCCCGAAAATTTTCTTTACAAGCTCAACACTGGTGTCTGCTGTGGAGCGACCTTTGGTAAAGCCAAACTGCTTAATATGAAGTAGATTGTGTGCATTGAAGTGAGCTAGCATTTGATTGAGTATAATTTTTCAAAAAAAAAAAAAATACTAAATATAGGGAGAACGGATACCTGTATAAAATTTTTAGGGTCTGTAGCAGTCCCGGATTTGAATATGGGTATAGTTTTACTATGGTTCATAAGTGGTTCACATTCAATCAATCAATCAATTATAAAACTTACAACCCTTACTGAAATACTCCAAACATCGCCTAGAGATCAGAAATTATACCTTGTATAGTAATAGCCTCAGCCGTATTATGTGATGTATTGAAAGCTTTGGTATTAGAAATAGGTATGTCAACAAACATTTTTTAAATGTCGTAGCGACCTCGTGGTCCGAAGTAACCCAATTATTATCAATGTTTAATTTAAAATCGAAGTTACGTTCTCTGCTCCTCCCAGTTTCCAAGCCACTCTCTGCTAAATATTCTAACTGCCTTAAGATATTGCTAATTGCCTTTGAGTTTGAGTTGGGTCATCATCGAATATATCCTACAATTTTTTCGAATATTTATGGTCTAACAGAGCGCTCACGGTTACATTAAAATCACCACTTTTAAATTGTTGAAACCATGTTTCACATGTTCTAATTGATGGAGCGTGTTCGCCATTCTACTAGCAAAGATGACTTTCAACGGCTTTTTTTCTTTTAATGTTTAAATATGATTCGAAATGTTTAAATAACACAAAATACATTTTTTAAAGGAAGTATCATACACAAATAGTTTCATACTTCACGAATAGATTAAAATGCAAAAAATTGTTACATATTTTTTTCCCAAATTCTGCTTTAAGTTCCCAAGGTTAAATTGATTGCAAAGCTGGCCGTAGGTAATGTTTGCGCAAATTAATAAATAAACTTTTTGTGCTCTTTGAACTTTTAACGTACTCAATTTTGACATATTTAATTCGCCGTATTAAATATCATTATCATATCATGGAACATAAAACCTGTTTTTATATCTTCTATGATATGATAAAGCACATCTTTGACACTTCTTGGCAAAAATGGTGCATGACAAAGTGAAAGCATTTATATACACTATCACGAAAGATTTTGTCCAGAGTAATTTGGCGAGCGCTTGCCATCAAGTGAACCGCTCTCGGTCTGGCTTTTTGGAAGGTTCAACTTCAAAAAATAAAAATCCGTTATAAAATTTGAGCTGATTGTTAATAAACCCATAAGAAACCAGTGGCTCTTACTGTCTATCTCTGTCTAACTTAACAAACCACCGACGCAACATCACAAAATATAACCAATTATTACATGTTATTTATCATTCGACATCTAATGCTAGTATAATGGAAAACAACGGCCAAAACGGTTGTTGTTTATCGTTGATTTTGGGTTAAAATTTTCGGTAGCCAGTTATTAGTTTTTTATGTATATATCAAAATTAGGTTTTTAAGGCACTAAATTATTTTAATTAGTTACATACAATTCAATAGTTGGTTCCTAAGTATTTATAAAACTATTTTTGAAAATTATTAATGATCAATCAATAATAATAGTGATAATGTATTGAATTGTATTTATTCATTAACAACATATATTGAATTTGAATTACATTTATAAATATCATACTATTTTGATCAAAATCATCAAATAGAAAAAAGTCATGTTTATTAGTATTTAAATAGTAATTATTCATTAAAATAGTCAGAAATATTATATAAGTTTTTTTCTTCAAAAGATGGTGAGTAATGGTTGATAATAAAAGCAGATTTATAAAAAAAGTAGTAGTATAAGAACTTATAAAATGCTGATTTCGATACACGCGATAAACCATAAATGAGAGAATAATTGAATTAATTAAATCATATCAACTCTGGGGTTATAGGCGTCCGGCTACATAAACAAGTATATATTATCAAAATACACGTGGTCTTCGCACCAAAACAGAAGAACTTTACAATAATATTCTACTGTCTTCTTATGATATTATAGTGTATGTATGTGTTTCAGTAAACAAATATTTATTTATTTATTTATTTAGGAAAATGTAACAAAAGTATAATTACGTAAAACAAAATAGAATATAATAATATATATATATATATTACATAATAAAATGCAATATATAAATACATATAT
>DWHO01004988.1:0-10633 GCA_018247575.1 Eurytides lysithous rurik | reverse complement strand
CATTACTAAACTTGCAAATGCGTTGCCAGTCTTTAAGGGGGTATATTTTAAGAGAGGGAGGAAGGATGATCGAGGGGAAAAGGGAGGAGGAGGAGTGGGAACAAGAGTGAGAGAAGGAATGAGGAGAGGGAGGGGATGGGTCACCGGCCACCTCACTTACCGGACGAAATGCGGAAGCAAAAACAGAGCCGGCCCGTTCAGCAGCGGGAACAGCTGCGTGGCTCTACTACCAAAAACATGGCATACCCTACTTTAATTGCTCACTTAGTCCTTTGATGACTCAACTGAAAGAACTTTAAAAGCTGTAATTCTGTTAAGTGGTCACGTCAATGTCACTTTCTAAGAAGAATATCGTGATAGTAAGTGTTAAGTTGTACTACACTACCCTGTCAATAAGAATATCGGTGAGGCAGGTTCATGGACACATGTTGTGGTTCAGCCCTACCCCCCGGCGTGGCACAACGCCACGCTCTCACCTCCATGCCCCGTAATGAACAATATAAATGTGCTATTTGCTGAGCCGCTGCTCTCACCAGACGCCTCGAAACGCCATCCTGGTGAGCTGAACTATCTCTTAACACTGTCCTTTCGTCTCTCTGGACCTTGGTAATAGGCGCATAGCAATTCGTCACCCTCAAAACAACGGACCCAATTGATTCTCTTCACACTAATGAACCTGATTGCGTTTCGATATGTTATAACAAGTAAGCGAATATAAGTAACGAAATAAAATATAACTTCCGTTCTTAAACGACCTCTAATCAATTGTGTATACTTATATATAAACGACAAATTCACAACATCCTATTAGTGGTAATTTTCTAAACGACTGCTAAATTTCTTCGTCCATTAACTTGCATGAAAATTGTCCTTTTGGGAACTTTTTATCCCGTGGGGCTGTGACAGGACTATTATATTATTAGGATCGTTTTTGGTAATGATAGGGCCGGGGTACGCGACCTCCGAGCGCCTGAAGCGACTAATCGTGCGTCGCAACAAAAAACTTGGGCCACTTCATTATGGCTATACGTTTGCGTTATTATTAAAGGTCCGTTCGAGTCGGTTGAGTGTAGACAGTTGATTTTGCATTCCTTTACGGTGACTGGAGTCGGCATGCGAGGGGCTATGAGGCTATGATGCGATGCGGGCGGGTGGCAATACACCGAGGAATAACCTAACCTACCTAACCATTCGATTTTGTTCGCAGGAATGAGGGGCAAAAGAACTTCACCCCGAAACAGAACAAACGTACAATAGTCGCGGCAAAAACGAACCGGGCACCGGAGCTCGTGGAATTTGGAAACGAAATTCGGGGATCGCATTTCGCGAATACTCTCGCGTGTTAGTGCATTATTATTTAAGTTGGGACTTTTAAAAAATGTCTGCGATGGGCCGGCGGTGTTTTTTTGGCGGCGCGTGCGAGCCGCATAATTGGCGCGCCGAATGGCTGACAGCGGCCGCTTTTTGCACCGTCCTTCGGCCGAGCCCAATGCTTACGGTGAAGTGATTATGACACCATTGCAACTAATAGCCAAATATGCCGGACTGGGTACATCCATATCTACAACTGGCGCAATAGCAGACATTCTGTCACAAGCGAAAAAGACTGAGTTCCATGTCCAGTAGATCTGTAATACTGTAAAAATAACAGTGATATTGTACTGCCGGAGCTGTTACCAGGAAAGAGTTCGTGATAGGAATTCTGATATTAATTGAAAAGGCGATTCGTAGCAGTGAATGGGACGAGACAATACATGTGGAATAACAATAACGCGAGGCGGCGAGGACATGGCACAGGCAGGTAGGTAAGGGGTACGGGCTCTTCGAAGCAATCGTGCTTTAGCTCCGAGCTATACTTCGCGGCGCATAAAAAGAAATTTGGGTGACGACGCTATATATATATGATAGCAGAAATCCTGTGGCGTCGCCTTAGGTGCGCAATTTTATAAATCGACTTTAATACTCAGTACTGTTTGGGAGTTTCGACGAAAGCAACTAACAATTTTGTACGGGGTACCAGACAACTGCCGCGTCGTGTGACCTTAGCGGGCGAATCCGTGCCGGGGGCAGTTCGTCCGTCACATGTCAGTCTGCTTGCTAACAATGGAATAGACTTTGCAAAAATGGTACGCGTGTCGCAGCCGCGACAGGCCCAACAACAATGGCAAAAAAAAACAAACAAACAATCGAAATAGAAATCGAAAACGGAGCTTCTTTCGAATGCGACCGAACGGGATTTTGTAAATCCGGTTTGGTCTCCCGCGATCGCTGCCTCCTCCGCTGAGTCTATTGTCCACATGTCACGCTCCTCGGGGACAAAATAATACCTATCCCATATTGGGGGCCGATAAAAAGCTCACCGCGTACGATTTAAATAGTATTGTATTTAGATCTTGTCAAAAGGCGACCTTAACACGCCGAATTTTCGTTTCGTTTAAATGCAATTACTTTGAATTTTTTTAAGAAGGCATGGCGGTACATCGATTTAGAATCGGTTTTATAATAATTATTGTGGATTCTAATTAAAATTACAGATGACCTGGATTTTTTCTCTTCTCAGAATATTTTAGTCAATTGTTATCTATCTTGTAGACATACATATATACACACACAACGTGCATGTTTTCTGTTCAAAATCAGTTATATATAATTATATCACTTCAAAATAAACGTAGTATTTCTGAAAACAAAAATTAATATGAAGAATATAAACTCAAGCTGTAAATACTGTAGCTATTAAGGCACATAAACATAAAGGTGAGGATGATAAACTTATTCGTTTTCACTACGGAAGCGACAATCCATTGATCGGACAAACGCGATGGGGCCAGAGGTCCGTGTCACAGTTACCAACGGCGTTGACTATTGTTCTAGTTCTTATTTTTTTATTACGCCTTGACGCTTATTTTGAAAAATTATCGTGAGTTAATTCTAGTTTAACTAAATTATGAGATTCGTTCAGCTGATACTTTCGTACTAACCATTGTTACTTACCTTGCTGTTTTTCTTCAAAGGCTTTGAATACAGTCCGCCTAAAATACGGCTTAAAACAAAATCGACAAGCACTACATTACCGAATGCAGCAGAACTTAGAACTTAGTATAACCTTGGCCAAGAAGGTGGATAGAGCCGAATGCCTGTTTAACGCCTCAAGCATTTCCATACGTTCAAACAGACCAAGTCGCTAGTCGCTAGCTAAGTTTCTCTTAATCGATCTCCCGACGATATGCTATAAAATTTCTACCCGATATTGGACCTTATCTTTGATAAATGTTATCAACGTAAATGTTAAGCAAATCGTCAAAAAAACGTTTCTGCAAAAAATGTCCCCGCCTTAAAATACCGTTGCCACAGCAGGATAAAGAGCGAATAATGTGAGAAAATCCGCTAATTAGCACGTCTACACAACGCCCTATAGGTGGCAAAATTGCTACGGCTGCGGCCCCTGCTTTCATGGAAGTATAATTAGCTTTTGTTCAGGTGTAATATTTTTTCGAGGCCCATCCGTACAGATTTCTATTCAGTTGCAAATCTGGAAACACTGTTTTCACGTTCGGATGCACAGTAATTATTGCGTAAAGCTTTTGTGGGTTCGCTCCGTCACTGCGGAGAGATGTGCGGACTTGTCACGTTTTTTAATTGATCAGGATCTTGGGAAGCTCCGTATTATCAACGGTCTGAGACAACCAGGACAGATGTAGAATCGTGTAGAATCACACGGAATAAAATGTAAATGGCGGCGCTTGGTTGTAAACAAAAAACATTACTCGGATTACGGTCCCTTTTGTGAGCGAGCACGTGTTGCAGCGTTTAAAAGCTTGTATAATTAATTCGTGAGACTGACAGCGAGCGAGAGAGAGACCTACCTGCGCCGCTTCTATTGCGAACAATCCGGCGCATGCGACGCTCAGGTGTATAAGCTTTATTTATATTCTTTGCCTCCACTTCCCCTTTGCATAAATTAACATTTTTGCAATTGTTGCCAGCAGTCCAGCGAATTGTAATTTCGATCGGTCTTTGCGATCGTTTCATGTCTTGTCTTTAAAAATTAAAAAATGTTATATCTTCGTGTTATGTTCGTTAAAGGTAGTTTTTTATTCATTTCAAATACTTCATATCTCTTAAAGCAATAGAAGCGCATTCTTAGCGATCATTATTTTTATTTGTCGAACTAGTTACAGATCACTGAGCACTTTGTTATCTGTTGCAATCATCTTAACGATGTATTCCTTACACTCTAAAATGCTCCATAAACGCTTCGGATTGGGTTCAATTTTATCGTGTCGAAAAAAATCTAAACAATCTGATCGATCGCGTGATGCTAGAGGAATTTGAGCTTTAGATATTTGTACACAGGGGGATAGTTTTGTTGGCAGGAGGTGGATTTGCTCTCACCTGGCCGGGGTGGCCGGCAGCTGGGCCTCTTTGTCTCGACTCATCACTTGACTCGGGCGAAAGGGATGCGGCGCCCATGTGAACCCACTAACGGAATCCTGGGAATGGTTGCTCCCGCAGATAATAGCCTACTTGCGTTGTTGCTGGGACAATAGTAATGCGATATTTCTTCAAAAATTTAGGACACACGCTATTAAAGCTCTAATTTTTCTACTATATCTAATTCTTGAATTAGCTTATATACTCTAAGTGGCTCTAGAAAGAGCTATCTAGTTAATTATTATGTGATTATGGAGCCATCTACTAAAGAATAGACAACATTGTAACTTAATATGCACGGACAATAGTAATGTTTAGAAATGTTTTTTTCGACAGTAATATGAAGAATAAATAAATTAAATGCCTTTGTTTTAGGCTTAAATACTTTTTTTATATCGTTTAGCATTCTAGTTCATTATCTTTTAAGAATGTTAATATAACTTTGAATTTCAATCAAAATTACCATTATTAACATTCTAAGGCAAAAAGTGATGCAAATTCCTTGTTCTTGTTACCATGTGTTTTTTTAACATAATAAATTGTGACAGTAAACCTAATGCCTAAATCTAGAACATACTTTTATGTTATTGTATCTGTGTGTATGTACGTCGTCGTATTCATCGACTTATTATTAACATGAAAGGAACATTAGTCTAAATATTTCCATAAAAAATCTAACCTCGAAATTTACTACAATTATAACATAAATAAATTGCTAAAATTAAAATTTAGACCAGCGCAGCATGTAACAGTATAAAGGGAATTGTTTTTGTTTAATTCCGAATGTGTTATGCAAATGGCGGCTTGTCAGCGATGGACCTTACCGAACGGTCAAGTTGATGGGAAAAGAAATTATAATAAAAAAGATACGAGCCGACACGACCATACGTTTCGTGTGTTTGGCGATTTTCTAATAGATCACGAGCATTAATATGCCGGAGACTGGTTCTCGTGAGATCCGTTAGTGGTTTTATGTAAATTATTAAGTTTATGGCGGCTCCTAGTTTACATTAGAATGTTCCACCGAAAAATACGTGGGTATGGTGGCCGCGCGCGGAGCTAAACGTATTTTATGTGTTTGCGATAAGATAAGGTGACCGCTTCGATTCCATGGTGGAAAGTATCGTTAATCATGGTGTTAAAAATAAAATGCGCATCTTATATTACTTGATTGAAGAATTTATAGGAGAACAAAAAGTTAAGCTACCGTTAGGTTTAGTCTCGTCTTTTCATAGTATAACAACATCATATGTGTTGCTGTAATTTGTGTTCGACACCGTATATGTTGGTCTCGATAAATGGACATTAACAATATATCACCGCGTAGTTATTTATCGAGATGAGCTATATCGATAATTTCATTTGCGAGTCAACAGATTTATAGCAGCCATGAATTCATCTAATACAGGTGTACGACGGGCAGACACGGGGACCGTTACGAGCGAAAAAACCGTTGTATGAACACGATTGATACTATGAAAGGAATTCGATTACTATGCAACGTGATGGCACTGTAGAGCGCGGCTAGGGAAACGTCGCCCAAACTAGTTTGGGTCCAAACGGCCGATCGCATAGAGGCACATTGTCGAGATTAATGCACAGAACCGGATGCTGGCTCTCCCGGCTATCGATGAAACGGTCACAAGCGCTATAAAACAGCCCCGCGACGTCTTTTTGTAATCTCTAGCGTTGACCGCCCTTTCAATCCCCGCTCGCCGCTCATTCATCACGCCGGCATCAAAGGAATCTGAATAATCAGCTGATAGCGGAGACGAGACGGGTCAACGGTAAATTTTTTGATCAATTATTATCCATCGTAGTGCCGAGGCCCCTCGATCTAACGCGCTCCTCCAGTCGTTCTCTTAGAAATGGAAAGCCGACCAGTTTCTTTTTTACTTGTATAACGTATGCGCGACGTTACATGCACAGGTCACAATCGGATTCAGCGATATCCGCCGAGTTACAATGGGGCCAACCGTCCGCCGAGATCGGGAGGATGCCGCGATCTGGAGGTGCCCGATGCTATCGCGTTTCGTGAGCCGCGCCGATGTCTAATTTCCAATACAATGGGCGTAAAAAGCTCACGTGAAATATATGTGTCACAGTGCCACCCTCGGGCGCAGACAATGGACAAAGGGGCCCTCGAAGCGCACGGCGGGCCACAATGCGCCCACGCACTTTTTGTTGCGCATTGTGGCCCCGCGATCGCAGGAAGATCGGGCTCGCGGACGTCTAATAGTCGAGACACGTGTGCCGTCGTCGTCGCCGCCTCCTAAAACATGTAAATAGACGTCGCGAGGTGAAAGTTGAGCGGTGGAAAAGTAAAAGTCGCGGCACGGCGCATCTGCCGACGGTGTCGGGTTGTGGCGTGGCGGGGGGCGGGGGCGGGTCGCACGAGGGTTGCCGCCGATTGTTCCTCCGCTCCTCATCGCACAATGCCACAAAAAGTGGTTTACAAAGAGTCAACAGATAAAAAGGGAATCTTGCCTCGCATTCAGCTCCATTTTCATACACGATAATAATCAACTACAAATCGGCCAATCTTTTTCTGGCACTCTTTGTTGTCTCTAGTTTGTTACGAGGCTTCATTATGTATTTGACACCACTTTTGTGATATTTTTAAATATAAATGATTTATTATGCGTCCTGTCCATTGTCAAATAGTTCTTGAAAAGTGTATATCTTTCTCCTTAGCCATGAAAAAGTCGCTTATTTATAACATTCATAGCTATTCACTAATAGTATCGGAATGTTATTAATTAAGTAAACAGCGAATGCAGACGAGATCTCGCGTTAAATTAATAAATTGTTGACAATATTCCCCACTCGTGTCATTAAAGCGAGTGAAGAACATCTCCGGCGGTGTGTTTTAATAGCTCACTGCGGGAATCGCAGAGTCAAGGGTGCATTGTTGGAGTTTGGTGGACGACATATGGCGGCTGGAGCGCGGGCCCTCTGTGGACGACAAATTAGCGTTTAAGAGATTGCCATCAATACGAATACAAACTGTCCAATCCATTACGAACAAATGGCGTTGTTTAAGAGCACGGCCGGGAAAGCCCCGCGCGCACACGCCGCATAGCCGCGAATCCCCGCTCACTATTGTTATTTATCGTTTCCCTCTACAGACCCTGCGCTACGTTTGACCAACAATTATGTCCGTGCGAATTGCAGGAATAGAATAGTACATTTTAATGTAACGTATAAATATACTAAAGTTATCGACTACTATGTGGAATTTAAGTTAACAAGATAATTGCTTACTACTATAATTACTTTACTATAATTGCTACTACTTAAATAATGCTTTTTATTTAGGAAGCCGAATATTAACATCAATATTCGAGAATTATGTTGGAACAATGAAATATTTTTATTAAAATATCACTCAGTTCAACTTTTGATTACTAGATATATATTTTTGTATTATGGTACCAATTCACGAAAACTTGTATTTTTTTTACGTTTACCATAATATCATTTATCGTAGTTTTTTCGCGGTGAATAAAGATATGAATTTGTCAACACAATTCCGTGTATTTTTCGCTACGGAGCGAATCGTCCGGAGGCGGCACGTTCGCGACGGCCTTAAAGATGTCCGTCGGGCGTGTTGCGACGGGCGCTAATCGAAGATTACTATCGGCGGTGATTCAATCAGGGGAGCGATTAAAAAGGATTTAGTGCGTCTCGCAGGGCAGCGCTCATTTCGAGGAGCCCGTCCATTGAGTCAGTTGCAAATTTTCCTTTATCAAGACCCGATATATCTTACGAGGAGGAGAAAAGGACACAGTAGCGTTTAACAAGTTAGTTTACACTAAGTCAACTGCTCTAATGAGTTTTCAGGTTCTTGATAAGACTGTTTTGAACAGAGTATTCAAATAGTTAAGGATCTAATTCAAAATTTGTTTACAAAATTAGTTCAATTATATTAATGTGACTCAATACCCCATTCACGTCTTACCATAGTAGCGCTTTTCTGATGAAGCACTCTGCTGGGAGTAAACGGAGTAAAAGTATTTTTCTTAAGTGTTATTTATCAACTGTTTGTTCAATTGTCTCACAGAGGTAAACGTGTGACAAAATATATGCATGTAGGTTTGATAGGTAAATATTGATGAGTTGCTTAAAACTTTGGCATCGTACAAAGCAATGTGACTGCGGGTCACGACCGTCGTAAAGTAGCTCAAAATTCACAATGCCTAGCGGTTTGCAAAGTGAAGCGGGGCGAGAAAGAAAGGTCATTTAATGTTTTATCCGCAAAAAGTCGCGAGAGGGCGCCCTGCCCGTCCCCAATCCGGGGATAACCTTCCATTGTAAACTGTGTCCGATTCGCCGCGCCTATTGTGCCGCAGTTTGGAGCCAAAACGTAAATAAAGGCAGATGTTACCACACTCCAAAATATCGCAATCCGGCAACAAATAACGTATGTACATAGACGAACAGATAAAAATACACCTTATTGGCGTACGTTTAGGTTAGATTTGTCTCGAAATGTTACGGCGTGTGAGCCGTTCTGTGGGTAGCGCTTATCACGCGTCTAGCGCTCCAAGGTCCGCGCCGCGGCTGTGTGGGTAGTTTTACAAAACCGAAATTGTTGTGGCGAAATTTAATAAAACTCATATTAAAGGCGAGGATGCTATTGACAGGCGAAGCGAGGCCCAACACATTTCTGTATACCCGATGTCGCTCTTTATAAATTAAATTAAACGAACTTTACCATAGGTATAATATCATGATACACACATAGATAAACACGTTAACTTCCCGAATAATTCCTTTTTAAGACAATAATTTCACCTAGGATTAAAGCATTTGTTTACTTTTAAGATTTCTTATCTAAAACGTAATATTATAAAATTTGGTTAAAATGATGATTGTTTATTATTAAATGCGAATGGTTTACATTTTGCAATCATGTAATCATTTAAGAAGTCTACACCTACATTGCAGTTTTTGTGTCAATAATTTTTAAGATAATAGCAGCATAATCTTAAAGATAATAGCAAAGAAAATAAATCTTATCAAAAGGTATTATCGCTTTGTATGATATTACTAAAATATCTTACTTAAATCTGTTTTACTTCTATTAGGAAAATAATTTGCAAGCTCGTCCATAAATTACCGTCAACAACTCAACTTCCATGTACATACCTACATGGCGACTGCAAATAACAAATAATGATAATGACACAAGATACCTTTATTTTTCATGTTTAGATCTAATGAGCACGCATCATTGCGCCACTAAGCTCTTTTTATCGTACTCATTAAAGCCATAATTCCCGTTTCCCTGAGCGCAGTACTTGCATAGCGCACTTCCGATCGGCCGCTTTTAGTTTATTCCTGCCTGAATAATGCCAACGGAATCATTTACATATCAAATTAATTGTTAATAAGCCAGTTAGGACGCGGACGGCGAATATGGACTAACATTGTTTTAGTTCTTGTCGTTTGAATAAAACAGACACTCGTAACGTCCCTAGGAATTACAAAGACCGGGTGCAAACGTTCTATAAATAAATTAGTTGTGTTTGAAACGAACAATCTACCAATGGTTTTGTTTTATTTAATTTTACCAATTGAAATCCTGAGAATTTATCGATGTATAGTCGATTCGTTAATTGGAAACAAAATCATGATTAAATTCAATCAGTTGTTGCAGTCCATGAAATTTTGACACCGTTTATCGGATTAGATTCTGTTCTGCTATAGTTAATAAATTTATGTTAATAATTTATTAATGTTAATAAAATTAAGTTACGGTATTTTTCCCGAGTGTATGTATCAGTCAGGGGAAAACAACATGCACATGTGCGGTGCTGTATGCGTCCATTGGAAGCACGCAGCCTTGTCCTAATCCAGTGATATTGATGTTGCTCAATTTATAATAAAAACATTCAAAGGTTTTTATCATCATGACATAGTCACATAAATGGTCGTAGAAATGTATTCTTTTAAGTGTCGTTTAATTTTGTTTAAGCCACTATGTTTAGCATGTATAAAAACAAATCCATAATTTTTGAAGCAAGTACCATTTCAGTAAATATTTAACTTTCTGGTTATAACTTAAGGTGTTGCAAAAATTGTATTGTTTTATAAAAAATAATGATGAGATTACGGTGCTTACGGTGGTAGAGCCACGCAGCTGTTCCCGCTGCTGAATGGGCCGGCTCGAACCGGATTAGTACCACGACCTCAC
>DWHO01004987.1:0-10633 GCA_018247575.1 Eurytides lysithous rurik | reverse complement strand
AACCGCCCCCCGTCACTGTTTTCACCCCCACCCGCTTGGGGGGGCCACCTTTTAAATACGGGCCCCACCTTGTAATCACCCAAATAAAAAAAACCCCCCCCCCCCCCCCCCGTAGTGATTTACGGGCCGCTGCAGACGTACAAGCAGAGACAGACCTCAGGTATAACATGGAAAAATGTCTAGGTCCAGTAATTGTTAAATTACCTGAGTGTTGGACTTGGTTAGCAGACGTAAGAACAATTGATGGTGCCTCCAAGTCCTGAGGTGGACTTCTGCAGTCTCGTCATTGTCCAGCAGTTTATGGCAGAGATGACACTGCACACAACGGAACTCCGCGAGGAACGAGCGGCCGACGCCACGGTCAGTGCTGTAACATGAATAATTTTATGTATTAACAAGAAAGGAATTGAAGGAATATATAAAATTTCAGGACTCATTTTTTTAATGAATATAACAAAATGTAATAGTTATCTGTTCATAAAAATAATTGCAGTCAAGTGTGTTATAGGAATAAAGAAGCTTATGCAAATATAGTTTCCTAAATATTTACAATATCCTATAATATAAATAATCTAAATTATTAAAAATACCAAATAGTATTTTCAAATCTTATACTCTGGACACTTTGAAAGCAGTTTATTATTATGTGTCTATGTAAATGCTGCAAAAAGTTATACTAACCTATAGACCGGTAACATATCGGGAGTGACATTGGACAAATCATCACCATCTTTGTAGTCCAATATGGTGTTTTCATTGTCAGCATTGTTACTTTCTTTCTTCACCTCAGCATCGGTTTGCTTTTCTGTTTCCTCATCATTATCTTTTTTCTCTTCTGATTCATCCTAAAAAAATATAAAAAAAATTACTATGAATAAACAAAAAGGACCATAGGTTATTTAGGATTAAGTCCTCTGAGAAATAGAGATTTTTTTTCTGAGAGTCATTTCATCTTTATTTTCATAACAAACGTTTAAAAAAACCTCTTGGTAAAAAAGCGCGTGAAAGAATTATTTTACCTTCCAAAAAAGTCGAAAAGTTTACCACTTTCGACTTATTTTAATCATAATCTTGAGATTGAGATTATTATTAATATATTTTTTTATTTTACACTTAAAAATATACTGTGTAATCATTTATCAAAAAAAGAAAAAACGTGTTTTTACGAAAAAATAAACGATTTTTTTTGGTTGATGGTTAGTGGGCAAATCTACTAGATATGTATTCATACATGACCCGCGCTTCAGTGGTAGAATAAACACAAAAACCGTAAAAGTACGTTGATGTTAAGATGGATAAAAAGTTACCTGGTCATCCTTCTTCTCTTGTTTGATAACGACATCGGTTTCTTTATCCTTGTCTTGGCGCTCGGGTCGTCGCCAGCGCTCGCGGTCATCGCGCAAATAGGACTGCTCCATTGTTAGAGTTGAGATCACCATAACTGCATACAAATAGTTTGATTTAACAAGAGTTTAAGTAATAGAGTTTAATTTAAAAACTTTTAGAGATCTTTAACCATCAGATGTATAAAATTATTTAATTGCAAATTACAAAAGATTAGTAAGGGGATGGTGGGGATTATTTTTTACATAAATTTTACAAACTCGTTGAAATTCATGAAATCATTGAAATGCCCAAGCGTATTCATATGTTATAAATAACACTTGAAAATTTGGTAAAAAATGGTTATAACTAACAACAATTAAGTTGTAGTATATACTTGTGGAAATTTTGTTAACACGACATGGAAATAAAAACATAGATTTAAACTAAGTAGGGATTGCACACACTTCTGTATGTAATATAGCAAGGATTGAACCTACAGTAGAATCGTAACTATCGAGGCGTAATGTAGTTCAATCAAAATTTAAGTCTAAGGTCTCTTAAATTTCATAAAAATTTAAATAGTTGAAAAAAAAAACACTTAACACACTTAATAGGACTGATGACAATAAGGGATCCAACTTATTTATTTGCTGCAAAAATTGACTTTTTCTATAATACTTTAAACAAGTTTAGAATATTATCTTAGCAAGCTTCCAAACAAAATTGACAGAATCACATCTTTAAAATTAGTAAAAAAAGTTAACATTGGTTTGAAGAATGGTGAAAAAAAGGAACTCACCTTCGGGCTTCGGTTTTGAGACTAGTTCCTGCTTGTCCTGCATATTCCTGAGATGTTCTGCGGTCAGTCGGTGTTCATCCAGCTCGATCCGAGTTGGCATCTCCTTGTGGCACGACGTACAAGTTGGGTGCAGGTACTTCTTCAGCTTCCGGTGGCCAACAGTGGTCCGGTGGATTGCACCATCCGCCGCGTACATGTCACACATGGCGCAGTAGAAATCACGCGGGGGCTGTTGACCTGCCTTCCTTGTACGTTTCATTTCACGTATCTAAACATATTGTAATAGATGAGTCACAATAACAACACAATGCAAGTCAGCAATGTAACAAAAATAACATTATTTGATCAGCAGAAATACATGACATTATGACATAACTTACCTTGAATTCTTGCCTCATGGTGTCCGCAGTGAGGGCGTAGCTCTCAGCTGTCTTCTGCAGCATAATTGCGTGGGCCCTTCCACTCAGATGGTTCTCAAACGACCTCCCATCCCACATGCTCTTGTTGCAGATGTGACATTTTAGCAGCTGTGCAGTGATGTCATCATAGCGGGTCTTGGGAATGTCCCTTTTCTGCTCATCCTTGTTCTCCACTTTCTCACCAGACTCATCTTTCATCTCTTGATCTTGTTCGCTATAGCATACTACATTTGTTAGTTTTTATTCGCAACCCAAAACAAAGTATCTAATAATTCATTATAAATTCTGTCACTATCAGTTCTGAATCCCTTTTTTCTAACATCATTGGAGAAATTTTCATAGTGAATTCTAATAAAATTTCTAATAGAATGAATGAATGGTCATCATAAATCCTCAAGCAGTTAAAGGGTATTACTAAATTCGTCAAAACTCCAATATTGCCATGAAAATCATGTAAAAAGAATGTTAGTCAGTTTCAAGAAGATCAATGATGTACCACCGAGCTAAATTTAACTCATCGCGCGTGTTCAAAATCGTTCGACGGTGTTACACCGTCGTTTTCGAAGACGACCACGGCGTGTGATACCGGTTTTGCTTGTGTTGCGTAAAAATGTGATTTTCGATTCGTACCTCTGTGGCAGAGGCAGAGAGTGGTTTGCCAATCTGGCCAAAGTGTTGAGGCCGGTGAACGTACAAACGCGCTCGGAATAAACTGACGCGCAAAAGGGAAGTAGCGTGATGGGATGGTCACCGTTGCGGTGTCGGAGATGCGGCGTCACCGCCGGAAGGGAACGGTAACTGTTCCTTACCTCTTCTCTACAGGCTTAGCCTTTGAATCGGCCTCCTTTTTCGGGGAACTCTTGTTATGTTGCCTTTGCCCGTCATTGGGCCTGAACGGCTTACGATTCGTGTTGATACGCTCACCAGCGCGATTGTAATTTCCCGTACGCCGGAAATTACCCTGATTGCCCATCTAAAGGGAATTGATCATTGTTAGTATGGAAACAGTGAGGCTTAGGAGCCTTACGAAGGTACACTGAAATTTGAAATACATGAAGATATACGCATAAGTTGGTCACACTGAAGATGCAACCAATGAAGAAAAGTTTTGCTCATGTCTAAGAATATAAAACATAAAGGATAAAACTCCTGAAAGAAACATAAATATAGAAATGAATAACAATCTGTGACAAACACTTGGGTTTCGAAATATTTGGGTTAAAATTTTGACCGATTTTATTCCAAAACCATATATAAACATTGGCTACTATATGTTAAAAAAAATATTAACATTACATGCCTGTAAGAATAGTTATTAAAAGTAAGCAATATTTATAAATGAAATATGTACCAAGTTATTACTTTTACTTGACAATAATATATTTAATATTTAGGTTTAAAAAACATGTCTATTTACAAAGCTCAAGCCTAATTTTCCAATAGAAATGTTTGTAAATTATGTCTTCCGAGGTTAGTATTTTTTCATTAATAGAAAAAAATAATAAATGTAATAACAGCGAAGACTAAGACCTTTTGTTTCCATATATTAAAATAGTGAGTTTTTGCTAACTATATGCAAGTAAAGATTGCTATATTAAAACGACATTTCATTACGTTATGTGTCAAAATATTGGTTACCTTATAATTTCATAATACCATACTATTTTAGTATATAACTAGACAATTTTACAGCAGAAAACACAAGTCATCAGACAAGTGGTTCTAAAATATAAAATAGTTGGACACAGTACTTCCTCCGAGTAAAATCAGTCTATGATATTAAACCATTATAATTGATCTTTTCTAGTACTCTTTAATGTACATATCAAACTAAATTAACTATTCAATTTTAAATTAACAGTTTATCAATACCTGCAGAAAAATATTATTACAATATTATCAATATAGATATAAAAATAATATTATTTAATATATAATAATAGTTTTAAGATACTATAATACACTTTTTATTTACATCTTAATAATTTTTGAATAACTCTATGTTAAATGTTACATACTCCATAAGGATATAATTGTAAAAAGTATAAGAATTTCCACTACATTATTTCATAATTCATTCAGTTTATACATGCAATATACTTTGCAGTACATTTTTTACATTATTATAGTCGTCATTATAAATTTTATCTAGCTTGTAGCAATCGGCAAATTTAGCTAATTCAATAGCTGTTGATAGAATGTTACATTTATACATACCCTATTAGGCCCATAGCCACGATCATACCGTCCCATGTTAGGATTAAAGTCCCGCCGGATGGGCATGTCCAGCAGTGACGGAACAGGGTTCTGACGAGGTTGCAGCAGGTTTATAATGTTGCTAGCAAGTGCTAGCGTAGCCTCTGTGGAGCCGCCGCCTAGTGGCAGCAGGTTAGGAATGCCACCGCCCGGACCGGCGCCCTGCCACGGTGAAACTCCGCTACGGCCGAAATTCTTCGGGCGATCGTTGCGACCTAAGTCCATACGACGACCAGGGTTCTGGGGTCTTCGATTCGCCATTGTTCTCTCCTATAGTTGATTTCATACGGTGATTAGTTACGTTAAAGTGGCTGTGTACTGTAAGTGTATGTCATGGCGGCGCTACGATTTACTATATTTACAATTTTATTGGCCTCTTTTAAGATTGTTACTTGCTTGTTTTTTCGTCTTCGACGCTCACATTTTACTTTGAAAGCAATAGAAAATAGGCAATGTCTAAAATGTCGTGAAAATATAGACTAGCCCGCTTACTATTGATTTTTTTCAGCGTACATGCAACTAGATTATACAAAGAACAAAAACGTTAAAGAACATGAAACATACCAAATAAGAAAACCACTGATGCGAGAAAAACTTAATAAATGTTTTAAATTCACCAGTTTCTGGGAACTTAGTAGTAAAAGTGGAAAATGCAAGCGATGCGATCACAAATGACAACAACGACAAAATGGCCGGTTTCGCCTCGGTCTATGATCTTTGGTATTTATCTGCAGTTTCATAGAGTAGTGACAAGGAAAATAATTTAATCGAATGATAATTCGTTATTTATAAAAAATAGTAATTTAATTAATTAATTTATTTGACTCAGGAGAACATTTTTTTTTGCAGCAGAACGCTATTAGCTCGGTGGCCATGCCGATCCGGACTATGCCTTCTTACCATACGGATGGGATGTTTCGAGAAAACAGTAGCTTTATGTTACCTTACTTTGCGTAATCTATAAATGTTTCAGATTGTCACTCGTCACGAGTTTTCGCGCTTAGTTCGTTAAGCAAACGAGTTATAGGCTGCGTATACAGTCACTTCACTTCACTTCTTTTCACTTCACTGTTAATTTTTTTAACATGTTGACCCATGTAGACCTCTCGATCTGGGCTACATTCACATGAATATCCGTAGTGATTTTTGAGGATGTGAATTCATGTGCAAAAATTTCACATTGATTTGGATAAGCGTGCGGATGCCCTTACTTAAATAGATAAATAAAACCCTTAAATAGATAAATTAAAATAGTTACCTATTTACTGGCACAGACGGTGTATTGGTTTTCTCGGTTAAATTATCAGCTGCTATTCCCAGAGAAAGTAAAATTTTGTGTGATTATCATTTCATATTTGTGGAAATATTTGCGACAGAGTGATATTATTGCCTAGGCAAGGTAGTATTACTTGGATCATTTAATATTATTATTAAGCTGCAATTATTATAATATTTTTGATTGTAAGAATATTTTCTACAGTTATAACTCTGTGCATTAGAATTTCCATTCTCGTTAATTGTTTTGGAAGTTTATCCCTAAAACAATTTTAAAGTTTTCCTAACGAGTTATTTACATACATGTACTTAATAATGTCAGATGTCAATACGGCTGTCACCTAAGTTATTGTAATCTTGTTTTGAAAGATTTTATTTTCTAATTACCGCACGGAAGATACGATTATAATTTTTCTCTTATTTAACATACAACATTTTACTATAATTTTGTTTCAGGTCACGCCGGTTACAAGATTTAAATAATGGAAGACTGTGAAAACGAAACTGAATATGAAAGAAATAAGGTAAATCAAAGCTTTAATTGCATTTGATATTTTTGTATAAGTTACAATAGTACATAAAACGCAGGACCACATAGTCGTTAATTATGAAGACAGTGAGCATGTAAATTTAATTAAAATATAATAAAATGACGCTCTACATTGGTGCCTTTTAATAACTAAGTAACAAATAAATAAGTTACTAATACTCAAGGACTGCAATTTATAGTAATCATTAATGTATGTTTAATCCAATATACTTTTAATTTTTCTTTAAAATGATTCAAAACATGCCTGTTTAACATTTGTGTACTGTAAATTGATTAGATAGGTTATTCAGGTGCACATGTTAAAATAACAAGAAATTGAGAGGCAAAGTACTATGATAGCCGTGAAAGGATTAGGTGAATGTTATTGTAGATTTCATTAATATGCATTTACAAATTTAATTTTTATCTAAAATGTAGAGATTTCTACTGCATATTTGAGTTTTTGTATGTGTTTAATAATATATGCAATTACATGGCTGTTTTGTGGATGGATTTATGTTTGACAATCATAAAACTTTCAAATTCATCAAGTTTAATTTAATAAAAAAAATATTTTGTTTTAGAACCGCAGTCCATCACCTGGTATAAAGTCAACAGCAGTAGTGAAGTACACTGCATTTCAAAGTCCAGTTAGATATGCAAGGCTACAGTGCAATACCGATCTCAATCTGCCCCCATCTAACTGGGGTGCGGCCATAGACTCATACGGTCTAAAACAGATATTGACTAGAGGGACCGGTTTGTCAAGGTAGGTGTCAGATGAATATACAGATAGAAATGCTTTATATACTTGATAAGATTTCATTATATCTCTTTTTGCATTGTGTATTATTATTTTAGTCATCTGTTATCTAATTATTTTATATTTTTCTAGCAATAATGTGTGTGATTGTAATAACAATTTGTTTCTATATATAAACAAATTTACGCTGTTGCTCAATATAATAATATAAGTCAATGGGTATTTTACAATAATATAACTAAAATATTTGCCTATTGTAGATAGGTTTCTTAGTTTTTGGTAATGGAACTCTGTTTGTGTGTCCTTTTGAACCAAATCAATTATTATATATTTATACATAAATTTCACACAAACAAATGTCCAGATCCGAACTATTGTCTAGGTTATATAAACATATTGTATATAGGCCCCGGGTGGGAATCAAACTCAGACGCCAAAGCCTATAGCTTAGTAACTGTGCCAAACGGGTTATTAAAAGTATTGTATAAATATTATAGTTTTGTGGTACAATAACTGAATCCGGTATTGAACAAAGCATATTAACAAATAAACCTTTTCATAATATTTTATTTTTTCTCCAGCTTCAGGATGGCGCACATGTTTCCGGATTGCGTCGGGGAGGTGGATGTTATATCAGATGCAGAGTGCATAAAGAAGTTGCTCAAATTACCCTATCAACCAAATGGGACAGTAAGTGGAATAATATTAAAATGTATATGGTGCTAGTTTTCTCTTTATAGATCATGAGTGCTTGCCTAAATTAGTCTAAATTGATTAAAATATTTACTGACTTTAATTATTAACTGTTGAATAATAAAGTGTGTGAAAAGTTCAATTGATTATTAAGTTTGTGAAATGTGTAAAAGTGAATTTACCGAATATATTGTTTTGAGAAAGGCCTTATTTAGTAATGTAAGTACAAATATTGTTAATGTTGTTATCAGGTCAGCATGATGGTCCACAGGGTAGAAAACACGCTGCTTTTAGATGATTTCGATGTTTATGACTACTTGATGAAGTCTGAATGGTCCTGGCTTAAGGATTTCTTCTATGAGAATATTGTCAAAACTATGTCGGAACAGGTTAGTAAAGTAGACTATGCTATATTTTATATAACCTGTATTTTTTTGACCCTTCACTAGATTGGACAATTGGCCCATTGGTGTAGTGGTTAATGCTCCTGACTGAAAAGCCAAAGGTTGTGGGTTTAATTCTCACCCACGACAAATTATTTGTGCAGTGAGCAGAGTTATATGTTCTATGAGCAGAGTTATATGTTGTATGTGTTTAAAACATATGTATAACAAAGTATGTATATCAGTTGTTTGGCTATTATAGTACAGGCTCTGCCTAGTTTGGTGTAAGATGTCTCATGATATTTATTTATTTACTATTTAATTGGTATCTGAACTTATAGGGCATATTTCTGAGTGTACAAAATAATTTTAAAAGAATATGTGGTAAATCATATTGCTGTTTTGCTTGTTTCACACTATGTTTTGTGAGCATCTTGCATGAGTTCCCTAACCAAATAAGTCTCCAAACATAAATACAATAAACACTCAAAACAAATGCTGCAGCATCTTTTGTATTATCTGTGGTCAAGGTCAGCATCTCAATATAACAGTGGTTAAAAAAATGTGATGTTTGTGGTAATTTGGCAAGTCCGGTTTGGTGCTACAGGAGCGAGTGCTACTAACTCCCGGCGCGGGGGCGCGTAGGGCTCTGCAGCTGACGCAGAAGTTCTTGTCCCATAGCGTGGCGGAGCGCCCGCCGCCGCTGGGGGCTCCAGCTCGTGCTGACTGCACGCCCATTTGTCTCGCAGGTGGGTCGATAGTTTATTGACACTGATGAGGTGGATGGAGGGGGATGAAAAGCGTGAGAGAGTAGAAAGGCATGCGAATGAAGGAGAAAGAGAGAGGGGGATTAAGACGAGAAGATTGGGGAAGAGAAGGTAGGTTTGATCATCCTATATATTTAGTATTATTATAGAACATGAATAAAGAAAAAAGGGAGATTAATTGTAACACAATATACAATATAATTATTATTATTTTTATTTGTTTAAAAATCTCACTTTGTAACAGAGTTTGCGCATGTTGTTTGCGCCTTCAGGTGGTATGCACACTTATTAAATAATGTATATCTAATGCCACTTAATAAAAACCCTATGGCAAGAATTGTGAGGTTATAGGTTTATATACACCTTTTGGGGTGTAAATACGTGAAATAATTAATTTATTTTTTGGTTTTGTTTGCATTTTCAATTTTATTAACTAAAATTTAGAAATATTCTATTATAGAAATGTCCAGCTTATATTGTTTACAATAGGTAACAGTTGTTGTAATTCCGTTTATATTTTATTATATATTGGGATGAATATAAATTTCTATTACAATATAGTACTAATTATACAATTATCTTGCCAGGACCTTTCCTACCGGAACCAGAAAAGGTCGAAGGTCCGCCGAACGAGCACCCTCATAACAGAAACGTCCTCTGGACCTTCGAGGACATCCACATGCTGGTGGGGAGCGACCTCCCGATCTTCGGCGACAAGGATAGGCCGTGCGTCAGCCTCCGGCTGCGAGACATGCGGGAGCCCATCAACGTCCTAACCGGGATAGACTACTGGCTCGACAACCTGATGTGCAACGTCCCCGAAGTGCTCATGTGCTACCACCTGGATGGCATCGTCCAGAAATACGAGCCCATGAAGACGGAGGACCTGCCGAACATGGAGGACTCTCGCTTCTCCCCTCGCGTCATCAGGAATGTCGCCCAGAACATCCTCTCCTTTTTGAAGTCCAACGCCACTAAAGCCGGCCACACTTATTGGCTCTTCAAAGGGCCTCATGACGACGTGGTCAAGTTGTACGACCTGACCTCCTTGTGTCCCGACAGCCTGGACAACCCCTTCACCACGCCGGTGGCGATGCTGCTGTACCGTGTCGCGAGGAACATGAGGATGACGAACCGCTCGAGGCACGTGAAGCAACTCCTGGAGCACGTGGTCAGGCTGCTGAAAGCCGAGAGCTATCCCCAGATTGTCGCCTCGTCCCACTACATGCTGTCGGACCTCTACGTCCCGGCCACTACCAACCCCGCGTGTCCGGACTTCAAAGGTGTTCCTGGGTTCCGTGTCTTGCTTGTCTTTATACAATGGAGTGGGCTGTCAATCGAGGAAGCGGCTCACCTGATGGTGAGCGATCACCGCCGCCCATGGACATTTGCAACATTACAGAAAGTGCAAATGCGTTGCCAG
>DWHO01004986.1:0-10634 GCA_018247575.1 Eurytides lysithous rurik | reverse complement strand
AAGTATCCTATGTCCGTCTCCTGGTTCTAAGCTACCTCCCCACCAAGTTTCAGCCAAATAGGTTCATCCGTTCTTGAGTTATAAATAGTGTAACTAACACGACTTTCTTTTATATATGTATAAGATAGATATAGACTGAAATGCATACTTTTAACATTTCTTCCGCTTTTTTGGATTTTAAATACATAGTGTTAACAAATAATTACCACTATATATTAAATCACAATGAACTTAAAGTTGTGACAAAGGTAGAATTTGTTGAGTTCAAATAGACATAAGATCTATCACTATCTAATATTATTAGTTCTCCTAACTTTAATTTGGGATTAACAGTTGTAATAAAAGTAATCTTAAATTAAGCATTTATGAATCAATAACCAAAGAAAAATTATTATTTATAAAAAATATATATAAATAAAGTTTAAAATTTTTTTTTATGTGTAATTGAAGATATTTTATAAAACTTACTTTTGAAGATAAACTCTATGTAAGCATAGATTATTATCTGTTGTGTGTAAAATATAGTAAAGTGTAAGAATAGCTACTTCTTACACTTTCCTATCTGCCAAAATGTTGGCATTTTGTGAAACTGTATTTTCAATACATTTGTCATTATATAAAATTTTGCAATAGTCCAAATGTATTTAGTTTAGTAATTAACATAATTTACATTACAGTCAGATAAAGTAATCGTACTTAAATTCATTGTCCGAGACGTTAATATTTGTATCTGTACGGGGTAAATTCTCAGCAATACTTGAATTATAATAATAATTAAAAATATTCAAAAACTAACTGACTGATTGATTTAATTTGCAGACTAACTGTGGTCTATATTATTGTATTTTTCCTAGTAGGTATAACCCTGTCTGACTATATTTATATTCGTAGCATGGAAATTTATATTTTCTATATTTATTATTTGCTCGTTCAATTATAAAAACTTTTTAAAAGCATTGAAAGTTTTTTGTAGTTATTTTGTAACTGATAACTTCATCATCTTAGTCTTTTAAATCTTTCTTACTCGTTACTGTGGTAGAAAACCGCTAAATAAGCTGACATTAATCAGGTGGAAGATGGATGTTTATGGAAGTTTACTTTATAACTTTTTATCGGGGCTTACCAATCGATGGTTGAAGATAGTTTTTTTTATTATTATTTTATTGATGCTGTGCACGCTAATGAATCTGTTTTCGCCTTAATGTGAATCAGGATATGAAATAATAGCAATAAAATCATGTAGATACGAAGCAATTTCACACTTCTACGATAACTAGATTTTGATTATGGTCAACGCGAGCAAACCAATACCCGTTGCTTGGCGTGAAATCGACAATAGTTAAATTAAACACCCACACTTGTCGTGTATAAAATTGTGGTTGAGCAGTGTCCACTGTTGCAAGACGTAAACAGTCACAGGGTTATTACCAATTTCTTTGTGTATTCATTTCTTACTGAAGGCGTTTTTTTTAGCAATCTTCCTGATGTGTGATTACGACGATGTAATAAAAAAAAATACTTCATGTGTCGTATAATAATTATTACGTGTATATATATGTATATATGATATTAAAGAGAAACTATTCTGTTTATTTCAGTAAGATAATAAAAATATAAGTAAAATTAAAACAAAGTAAAAAAAATGCCTAGCTACATTACTACACATAAGAAACGAAGATTTTTACTGATGAGCCTACTTAAAGATCATTCTTGGTGATATTAGTTGAGATGTGTATTCATTATTCACTGATGCTATAGAATTAGTTACTAAAAATATACTGAATTAGGGTTGATAACATTTAATTTGTTCAATTATAAATTTCTTATATAGATGTATATATACTATGTATACTACTCCTTACAAAATTATCTGGTCAACAAGGAAGAACTATTTCAAGGAAAAAGGAAAATAAAAATCAAAAATGATTTTGGTCCAGAAAAAAACATTTTTTTTTAAATTCAATTTCCCCTTGTTTGTTTAATAATGAAAAAAAAATAATAATTTGTTGATAAAAGAAAAATAATCATTGAGAAAAGAGTGTCCATGTGTGTTCGTCGATAATGATTATTCAAGTTACTGTTGTCCAAAGTTCATTTTCTGTTTTTCTCTTAAATTGACAAGTCTACGCATAAAAATGTCTACGTTGCCAAAAATATCATTACTGTTACAAAGTTTATGTAATAGAGTTGACATAACATAAACTTTGCGACTTTTTTTACCTGCATCAGTCTGACGTCTAGCAGTGGTAAAACCGGAGTTAGCACGACCACTAAGAACCAACGATGTAATTAGTACTCAACCGAATGACATATTAACAAGTTTTATACGAGCTATCTAATGTGACGGAATATAATAAACTAACAAAGCTCGAAAGTAGGTTTCTAGATTCTAATCGAAACAATTTATATTTGACTAAAAGCTTATCATAGAATAAAGAAGTCTGTCTACATTTTTAGTTTGTGCAAGGAGTGTTTTTGGTCTTATTCCATTTGGTCTTTTGTAGTATGGAGTTCAAATGTTAGCATAAGTGTACATAAGTTAGGGGCCTGCTAAAGTAGCAATTAACACGTGGTAGGAATCCATACATACTTATAGCTTCACTAATAATTGGTATTTCCGATAAGTTCATAAGTTTACCTTATATTTAGATCTTTGATGATATAAATTATTTTAAGAGATGACCCAGATAAAGAACGGTTAAAGTTATTCGGTTTAGTTTTACAGGTAGGTGTTTCATTTTCACATATCAATACTTAATTCCGATTTGTTCACTTTATATGATCAGTATGATAAGATACAACCTAAATATCTTTGAGCGCATAAATTATCATAATAATTTTGAATTGCGGTAAATTTTCAGAGGATATAAAAGAAACTCTCTAAAAATTAAAGAATAATTCATATAGGTTTTGATATCAAAGAAATATAAAACAAAGAGAGGAGGTTTCAAAATTACTCCTTAGTTCAAAAGTAATCCCAAAGTCATTTAAACAATGCCCGATTAAAACCTCTTTAATGAAGAGTTTTTGAGTCTCCTCCGTAAGTTTTTCTTATTAATAACTTTATTACAATTTCTATGTTAAAATGTATTGAAATCTGTGTAGGTAAAAATATGGTAAAAATTGTATTTATGTGAACATTTATTTATAAAATCCTATGTGTGTGCATTGGTGAAGTAATACGCCTATTTTGGTTATTTATTCATGCTTTATTTCCAGTAAATATACACCGAGAAAGTAGTAGATAGAATATCAGTACACTAATACACATACAATAAAAATAATACATCGATGTTATGATGAATTATGATGGTAGGTGGCAACGAGAGAATGTAATATTCACAAAATCGAGTTCCACACCAAACTCTTAATTACCTACTAGTTATTAAATAAGACGCAAAAGTGTTCACATAGTATTATATAGTATTACACTCCTGGTAATTGAAGTTTGACTGATTTTATTATCCAATTGATATCGATTTGAATTAATCGAATAAAATTTTAATCCAATATACACAGTATTGGGAGTACATTATGGGAGTACAATATGGAAGATATGTTTAAACTTCACCATTAAACCGTATTTTAATACATATAAGATTAAAAATTACGGGGTTACATAGATACTTAATTTCTCAGTTGATACATTGTTCCTTTAGTAGCGGCAATAGTTATACATGTATGTGTTTAATATTATACCTCACTCATATATAATAATTGGGAAAGTGTATTTGAAAGTAGTTCAGTATCATTACATACAGTGGAAACAGGAAATATTACCAATTATTACATTTTCAGTATATAAAGTAAATAAGTTAGTGCCATCTGTATCCAATTCGAATTTTTTTGTATCAAGTTGGATTTCTTTATATCTAACTTTTTCCAATAAAAATATAACATATAAGTTATTAACATACATGTACGCGTGGTAGAGCCTCTATGTTAAAACCCTCTTTCACAATTCTATGCGGCACGGATGTATCAAGAAATATTGAATCGATAGAGATTAGGTACACTCTTTTTATAAGCTGAAAAAGAATCATTTAGTTTTGTTGTTATAAGTACACATTTTTACGTGAAAAACATACAGACTACTTTACTAATCCTGCTCGTACTATTTTATCATAGACTTAGCAGTAAAGAAAAAAGGGAAAGATAGAAGATTTTATTTTTTTTAACATATAATGTGTATACGTATTTTGTATTAGATTATATGTATTAAGATTTATATAGCATCGTTGATGCCTCCTTAAAATTACGAGCAATAGGGTCAGACGTATTTAAGCGTATATTTCTTCTGCCTTTTCCCATTGATTATTTAATTAAATTAAACTTCCGTTGACATAGACATCTTCTAATCTCTTGAGATCTTCAATTATGATGTCACACCTCCTCCTGATGTCCGTTCTTTAAAGTTGTCCGTTTATATTTGAAAACAATGCACCGACATTAATTTATGTGGTTGTTTTTTTCGGATTTATTCTGCAACGATGATAACATGGCGTCGTATTGAGCAAATTCAACAATTGTTTGACAGGATTTCATGTTTCGATGAGGAAGACTTTTAGGTTCTTTGAATCTATCTAGATTCTGAAATTTGCGAAAAACAAGTAGCAAAATTTTTAAATTGTTCTTTTATGGTTCTAGTTTAGAAAGAAGATTCTTTTCCGTGCGGTGCTTCGGTGGTATTAGAAGTTTAGGGAGTACTGTACAATCTGAGAGGAATTTTTGATAGTATGTCGGGACGCTTCTTTACTTCGGTTTTACTTTCGTGTTCCAGCGTTTTATTGCTGGCGAATCGAAGAAAGCCCTGAGGGCTTCTAGATTAGCGTCATTTTTCTTTGGCTGCTGATCAGTCTTAGCCCGGTCGTCTGCTCCCGTCTGCTTTTGCGCGCGATTTTTATCTTGATTGTTCTTGTTCGAAGAAGGTCCGGGTTGCGGCGGAGGCAAATTTTTTTGGGGTTTTGAATTCGACCTCTTCATTTTCTTCGGTTTGTTCATTTTATTGATTTGCTTAAGCCTTGAGCAGATAAAAACCGGAAGTACTTTTATTATTAATAGAGCACAATTCACAATTCACAACGGAATATGTACTTAATCGTTAGATTCCAATGTATTCGAAAAATTTTAATGAAAAATTCAAAATCAATGACTATTCGTATTTCTCGTCAGGAAGGATGACTATTATAATTTCTCTCAACACAAAGAGGGGTACACCCACTGCGTATGAATTGCAGTGCGCAGGTCCTAAAAGCTCCTTCGAACGTACGAAACGTTCCATTTCAACAGATGCTAACGTCAGTTTTAACAACTAAGTAACAAAATATTTGTTTTGTAATATATATATAAAATATTCGATAATGTCGTGCCCCTTTGTTGTATAATAAATTTTATTATTAATTTCAACGAATAATATTTAGACAGTGATAAAAAATATAAAAAAAATATCTACATGTCAATAGAACATGTGATTAAAATACCTATATGCTAATAATTATGTTTTGGTTTCAAACAATGTTTGTCTAATGTCTTTTTCTTGCGATTCTCTATGGAATCCCTTACAAATAAATCCTGTATCCCATTAACAAAACCTTGGTTTCTCCAAAGAGGTCAACGCGATTCATTTAGGGAAGCGGTGGTGTCTACATTACGACTGGCTCTGAAAAACCTCCTGTTGAACATTTTTTTACATATGATCTCGGGTCTAGATAGATTAGTGGACGACACTCTGAGTCTTCAAAGTGCAACTCAACTAAGGATAGAGGGTCAAATACTTACATATATCCTATTATGTTACCGGACAAAAGACCATTAAGAGTTTTTATTAGGGGTCCGAAAAAAACGATTCACGTACTGACTATTTTACAGCGGTCTCACCATTCTGTGACAATCCGAGAATCAGTATGTTTGGCTTCTGAAGCGGTTCTTATTCTGAGAGGCATAGAAATTTCTGCAAGAGGTGAATAAGTGAATGTAATTTATTTAGAAAAGGTGGGCAGCACTTTTGACCCTCCATTAAATCTCGCCAGCAATATGTTTAGTTTTTATAGGGGCTCATGGTAGGGCAAATAATTATGGGACCCGAACACTGACCGATCTGCTGTGGTGGGTGATGGATGCGAGTGACGGAAGGTAGTCGTGCAGCACTTCATCCTCAATTCGTGTATCGCATGCTCCCGCGTTCAGCGCTAGCTCCAAACGCGCCCTTACTGACCCCAAGCAGTAGTCAGTACCAGTACCTGCTTGGAGTCAGTTAGAGGACAGTGTCAAAATGGGCGAGCAGAATTTCAAAGTCCATCGTCCGTTCAAAGTTTAGGCGTCTTTTTAACAAAGACACATGTTGTAACAACGATAAAACATTATAATCACTCAAAGCGGAACACGATGCAAATGGCACATACATATGATTGCAATTATCTGTACATTAGCACAAAACCCCCCTTAAGTAAAAAAGAAAAAGTTTGATATGCGCAACATTTTTAAATTATTTTTCATGATTTGGTATCATAACACTTTAAGGATAGTCAGTCGAAAACGACATAAAAAAGACGTTTTTAAATAATAAAAAAATGATTTCTTATTAATTTTGGAAATGAGATTGATGGTTCTTTAATTTTTAACGTTCGTGACAAAATTTTAATTTTAATTCAATACGATACGATACCTTTCGCATCATAGTGTATTGACGATTTTTATCCTAAAATTTCAATCAATGATATTTTTTAGGCTGGCAACAAAAAAGAAAGAGAGACACAGTCAATGTTTCACAGTATCTTTCTCGGCATAAATTGGCCTCGATGAAAAGCTGAACGGAAGTTAATTTAATACGCTTTTTCAAAGTAATCCACCCTGATCGATATACTAAACCAATGTTTAATTTTAATGTCCATAAAAATATTGTCAAATATTGCAAGTGGTCGACTGTTTTTGGTAAGACACAATAGAAAATTTAAAAAATAAAGATATTTGCAAACCTGAAGGATACTGTAGGAAAGATAATATTTAAAATTATTAGTTGATATTGCAGCTGTTTTATTTGATTTTTTTAGTTGATTTGGGTTTACTTATTACGAAAAGAGGTACGATACTTGATTTTTATGCAATTTCAAGTTAGTTATTTTTCATCTGTCTCGCCAGCAAGAATACGAAGGAGGAGGCTTTATTGACGTTTGTTTGTAAAACTAGAAATGGCTAATAAATAATTCTAACTTCACTTAATATTTCAGACCGTAATTTAATTTAATAAATTTGAGAAAAAAAGAAATTGTTTCTACATGGTGCCAAATATAACTGACGCTCTCTTTCTATCTTGTATGATTCCAATTAGATTCAACGAATATGAAATGAAACTGTGTAGAGCGTCATTTGTTATGACATCTTTGCTATTTTATGATATCCAACTGTATGAGAATTGTAACATTTCGTCCACTGCAGCTGGTGAAATAACATCATATGTTAAGTGTTATTTTTATTTAACCGTACAGTTTGCCCGTACAGTGTACGTGCTACCCGAAATTGGCCTCACCTGGTTTGCCCGTACGGCGTACGGTCATCGATATTTTCTCTTTTCCTTTTCTGGTTTGCCCGCATTTTTCATTATTGATTATATATTTTCAAAATTCACAATAAGTTTGAGAGAAATTTTTGCAGAACTTGTAAACCATTCTTTACTGCATGCTGAATGTAATTGAAAAAAGCAAACATTTAGGGGGTGTGGTGTCCAAAATTGTTAAATAAAAAAAAATGTTGTAAAAGCATTTAAAGTGAAAAAAAAAATCTTAATATTCCTATTCTATTAAGTATGGTACTTAATTATATGCAATCAAAAAATATGCCTTTTTTAGAAGCATTTCTGGTTAAATAATTGATCGCTTAAAGGGTTAAACAGTAAATCAAACAGTATTTATATAAAACCTACATACATATACATGTATGATAATCTACTCGAAACTGCGAATAGTGCAAACAAAAAGCAATTTTTTCATGTAGCAATTTTCGGTGCAATTTCCAACCTGTCGCTGATATGAATGATGAATAACATATTTCATATTTAGCGTTGTTATTGACTCCAAAAGATAGACAAGCTTTTAAATTATTAATTTACTCGGCTGTGCGTGGACGTATAAATTTGTATGCACCAATGCAAGTGTTAAAACAAAATTAATACTTGGTGCACTGGGTTCTCTGTGTAATATTCAAAAAATATATGACTATGAAAATATGGTATGAACACTACAGTATTTTTTTTTGTAATAAAACCGTTAACGGGAGATTCTATCCAATAGCGTGGTTTTATTTAATTTTCAAATAAAGAAATTGAAATGTCAAGAGTAAAATGTGAATAATGTCGTTATTAAGTGATTAAAATTCGAAAATGGAATTAGGACGATGCAAACGATTCGAATCGTCGTCGTAATTTATTGAAATTTTCAAAAATGGAACGCGTTAAGTTACTCGTCGAACAACGCGCCATCAATATTTCGGGGCCAGTTCGTTCATTGACGTATTTATAAATACGTTCGTTCGCAGAGCGTTATCGCGGGCGGCAGCCACTTTCGAAATTGTCAAGTGAAAATTCGGCGTGAGCGAGCGGGGGTCCAAAGGCGACATCTAAATAAATGTTTCCGCGCGGCCGCCAAGAGCACATCGGGTGCAAACATTCGATAGCGCCGGACAAAAAGACCCACCCGCATTGTGAGACGGGCACAATGGGCCACGGCGCTGGAGTGGTGGACGCGTAATTACTGTTTTCCTACCGCCGCTCCTCCATTGGGTGTATTTTTCACCGAACGGCGCGTACCGACTCGACCCCCTTTGTTCGACTTTTCATATCGGCGGCATTAAGTTGGCAATCGACGGAATGTGTCCACTGAGTAACAGCTTTTGGTGTATAATTAGCGACGCTAATGACTAATGTTTTGTGTGTAACTTAACTTATTCGTTGCGTAGGGTTGTCGATTTTTAAAATTTATGTATACAGAAACAAATAACGACGTCCGAAGTCGTTTGTGAGTACTGAATTAATAATTAGTGTTGTGATTGGTGAATGTATTTTTTCTTTTATTTTAATACATTAAATAACTTTAATTTTCACACTGCCTTCCTCGTTTCTAAGATTAAATGTACGATGGCTGATAAGATTAATTTAACAAATTTAATCGACCCGGCGGATAAAATTTCTCAATCTTTTAAACTTCTTTCTTGAAGTTAGTTAAAAATTTAAGACCATTGAACGGATTAATCGGCCAATTTAAAATTAAGAAAGGCTCCAGCTTTTCGACTAAAGCGGCTCTCTTTGCTTTACCCGAACACCTTAAGGTGCGGCATACCGTCGCCACTGTATTATTCATACGTTCGGTACTTGTTCCAATTAAACGACTTAATTGGTTCGGATAGAAAGATGCGTATTACACTACCAGACGGACCAATGACAGCGAAGACGTTCCTCCAGCAGAAGTGTGCGTACTTACCTCGCCAGTACTGCCGTAATTACCGCATAACGCATACAGCGCACACAAGACCGAAAACGCCTCTCGCACACCAGCTATCGTTCCAGACCGCTTCGTGCGTAAACGTCGCGCTAATACACGCAATTATACGCCCTAATGACGCGTAAATTAATTTCGAATAGCCATCGCCGACGCTTTGCGTGCGTTAAACTGGACGCTTTGATACATGTTTTTTTTTTATTGTTCAGTAAAAGTGTATTTTTTTCGAAGTTCAAACTTCGAACGGCCGATGCCGATTTGCATGCGCGTCAAGCGGGACACTGCGTTGTCTTTTCATTGATTTTTTTTTTATTAAAGCGTAATAAATTCGATACTTTTTTCACCTTTTATAAATTATTATACATAATCTATACGACGGGTGCATAAAGACTTCTTAGTCTCTGGTTTATTGTATGTTTTAATTATTGTACGATTTGAAATTGTGAAACTTACATTTTTTTTCGGCCGTAATTTTTATTGCCAGTGCTACATAAAAAACGAATAGAGGCTGGCCGGTGAACGAAACGCGTCGAGAAAAAAAAAATTAAGGGAACGCCTCGGCGGTGTGTCAGTCAACCGGACTGGTTCCGGACGAGCCGGTCGGGCGTACGTAGCTCCGGCAGTACACCTTCGCCCTGCATTCCTATAGATAGGTACGCTGTGAAATGCGGATAATGAAGGGAGCTTATTGTGATTTAGCGGCCCCGCGCTGGGAACTAGCCGCTGCTAGCCCAGTAACGCTGCGTACGATTTATGTCCCGGCGGCCTCTTTAACGCGCGAATAAATTGGCCACGTTTAAACCCCAGGCTCGGGTCGGCGGACGTGCGCGGAGTTTCGCGCGCTTTTTGAAAATCGAAAACCTTTTTTTTTTTAAAGAATGAAACAAATGAAGCTTAAAGGTCTTTCTCGTCTTTATTATCGCAAAGCTCTATTTGACATGTATATGAAGTCGAATGTATTTTTGCAAATAAAAAAAAAATCTACATTGAAGAAATAACTTCATAAGTCTTTAAAAAGGTTTTGTTTTTATTTATTTATTTAATACAATTACATAAATGTTAACAGTTTCTTAAACCAAAACACTTTTATGCTAATATAGTAAACTAAACAAAAAAAATAGAATTAAGACCAACTTTCGCTTAAAA
>DWHO01004985.1:0-10634 GCA_018247575.1 Eurytides lysithous rurik | reverse complement strand
CCACGCATTTTGGTCTACCAGAAGCTCTTGAACAGTATAATAGGATTTATGTAATAGATTATTTCTAATTTTAGTTTGAAAACGCTCAAATCCCATCCCCATCCCCCTATACCTCTCCTTCCCCTCTCTACCTCTCCCTCCTTCCTCGCCTCACCCTCCTACCCTTACCTCTTTTTCCTTACTCCCCCCCTTAAAAGCTGGCAACTCACTTGGCAAGTTCTATAATTTGCAAATGTCCATGGGCGGCGGTGACCGCTTACCGTCAGGCGAAAAAAACGAAAGCACTCACCATTGTCCGCTAGCATTTCATATGCCTGATGAATGTATCTCTGCCTGTTCTGTTTCGCGTTATCGGGATTGAGGCTTATCGCGTCGTAGGTGCCTTTGTCGTGGACCAACTGGAACTTTCCGGCCAGGTTCCTCACATCATCACTGATTATATCGAACCTCTGGATGAAACATGATGGTTACTAATAAAAATAAAATGATGGGACACAATGCCATCTGATCCCAAACTGAGCAGAATACTGTACTATGAGAAACAGACACCCAATAAACATACTTATATGTCTTATATGCATACTTATATAGATAATTAACACCCAGACACAGAACAAAACCTCATCGCACAAATATTTTGTCCTGGGTGGGAATCAAACCCGCGACCTTTGGCTTTGCAGTTAGAAGCACTAATCACTATACCGACAGGCCAATCAAGTTGTAATGTTAGTGGCATGGTATTTCAACATAACATTTAGAGCAGTTGTTCCTAATCTATAAGTGCTATCGTATGATAAAATTCCTATTGTATAAGTGATTGGTTCATACCTGTGGCTACTAAAATTTTAATGCTGTATTTGACAATTTTCGTTAGGCCTAGAACTATCAAGTGAATTGGTACAAGATTTCTCTCGATGAAACTTTTTGGAACATTAATGAAATTACTTCTAAATTCTTTACATGACACTGTTGGGACTGTTACAGGAACTGTATTAGATTTTTCTTTATTAAGTCACCAGGATTATTCGGGCATTGCTACTAGATTATCCTCTATGGATCTATTGGGACTATTACAAGGGTTGCTGTTAGATTTTGCTCTAAGGCACTGTGAGGACTATTACAGAAATTGCAATTAGATTTTCTTTGTTACTATAACTAATGGGAGTACAGTATAAATCTAATTTTCAATAGATTATATGTTCATTTAACATTTTCTCAATTTCGAAATGGGTAGGAAGTATTCCCTTATTAATAATATATTTGCCATTTCAAGTGTTTTAAATACCACCGGTGCAAGACAAAGTGTCTAGCTAAACCTCTAACGGAGTGTATGCAACTTTTCTGATAGGATTCAAACAGTGCCAGCTTCTTTTGGAAAAAACAACATTGCGACCTATTCTATGATGTAATGTCCTCCCTAACGATTTCGGCCACGGCGGCCAATCTACAAGAGAGCTACTATTTAAGTCGGATCATTTAGTGTGCAGTGTTTGCGCAGATCTGATAACGACGACTAGACCACTACCGGTAGATGGCGTCTACAAGTAGCTGGGTATTGCACTCCCATCCGACTCTTACTTTTCAAGCAATCAACCCATAATGCCCTAAGCTAAAAAATAAAAACACCAATAATTACCCTCCCCGGGGTTCGAACTAACGGCTTCCGATTTATGGAGCCTTATAGATCATGAACATGGTTACAGACCAATAATGTGCTTTCATTACTGCACTCCGGTCTGAACTGGACTGTCTCCAGAGGAGATTTAAGACATGGAGATAGATTATCTAAAATTTCTAGGTGAGTCTGGTGATTATCAAAGCTACACAGAGATTGGAAGTTAATTTAGTTTAGTCTGTGATATTGGCAAAACTTAAGGTACCATCAGGTGTCCGACTACTTAAACCTTACCAAGTTGAACGTACCATCAGGTATCCGACTTTCCTTAATAGACATCTGGCTACCTTATGCACCAGAAACAATCCAAAGGTGGAAGTTTCAATATTCAATATGAGCTTGAAACAACTACAACAAATGTTGATATTCTTATACTTTGACATTAAGTTCAAACAGTTGCTTCAAAGTCAAATAAATAAACTGCTGGAGAGTTACAAAAATACCTGAAACCTTATCATTGGGAACTGCCTCTGCGCCACTTTCCCTGCAAGGACGATGGCCTCCTCACAGTAGTCGACGCCCAAGAGATTGGTGAAGCCCTCTCTGGCCAGCTCTGATAGTGTGTAGCCATTACCACAACCTTTAAATCAGATCAAAATATATTTATTCGAGTAGGCCTTTTGGAGCACTTTTGGGTCGACATTTTTATATTTTGTTCATTAGGAAGCTAATACTGGCTGGAAATGCAGTTAATTTAAGAGCCGGCGAGAAACTCAACAGTTGATCTTTTAAAATACTCTTACAACATGCTAAGCCTTAATGCAATGTGATGGCTATCTGGGAAACAAGTCAATCAATAAAGCTCGACACATTTTGATCTACCAGAAACTCCTGAACAGTGTAAAAAGCTTTAAGCAATAAAATGTTTTTAGTTTTGGTTTTAAAAGTCCCAAAATTTGGGGTGAGAGAATTGTTATTAAGGAAATAAAGTTACTTGCGCTGAGGATTTTAAGGCATATATTAGTAAGGCTTTTGACAAATAAGTTGATTTAACGGATATTCTGGTTCAAGTACTCATTTTTAATAAGATTTTTCTAAATTTTGAAGTTGTAGTTGCAATACTAGAGTGTACATGCTTGTGAAGAGAGAAATAGCTGGCATAAAACACTGCATGTTTTGAATATTCTCATTCATAAAGTCATTAAAATGTCACATGTTCAAAATTTCAATAAAGATGAAAGGAAGCTATTGCAGGCTTGTAACACCTATTCATTCATGATAATTAATCTCGAAAGAAACATACCACTACTGGTAGACTAAACAACACAGCTTTTTCTGTCTACATTGGACCAAAAAATTAAATAGGACAATAATCTAAAAACTAATGAAAGTTAACTAACAACAATTAATATTTTTAAAAGAAAATAGAAAGAATAAGAATTAACATTTGCAATAGTGTTTGAAAAGTTGAGAAAATAAAATGTGATTACAATCTTGTTTCATTAAAGATATTGCCTTGTTTTGAAGTAAGTTAAAAATCAATGATATGTTTTTATTATCAACATATCATTATATTCACACAAAAATGACTTCGAGGCATATTAACTAACTTGTAGTCAACTATAAAAGACAATGAGAAATTTTCAACACAGACATTATCAATTTCCTGTCAATATAAACTTTGATCAAATAGACTCTTGCTCTTTTCTCTGTTAATGTTTTTTGACAAAAACATGTCTTCAGCCATAAACACTAACAAATTTCCCAAAATCACCTGAATTTTACTTGATTTTGAGATATGTTATATATCTAACTGCAAATAAGTTCCTGAAGGTTCAAGTTAATTGATCCCAGTGCAAATATATTGAAAATGATGATACACTATATCAAATATTTAATGATATCCCATATATACCCTCAGGACACTGACATCATGAATTTGCAACCTTACAATTCAAAATGTGCTGATGAAAATACTTTAGGCAAATGTACAAATAGTGTTTGCATTAGTTATATTAACTTAAGGCCACTAATGATCACATAACACCTAAGTCATCAAGGAGGCCTTAGATTTACATAAACCCCTTTCAGCGTGCCTAGGGAAGTCTCTAGAATCTATGGAAAGTGACTAACCCCATTAGGCCATTGCCATTTTTTTGTTGTAGGTAACTTTTAACTAGCTACAAAAAATTTTAAAAAAATCTACTATACTAACTATTTTACGTTTACATAACGTGTAAAGACACCTTATTGCCCAAATCTAACTCGCGTTACGTTAAATCCTTGAACCTTAAAGCTTCCAGGAAGTGTTTTGAGCGTTACCCAAATCTATGACGGGCGCGTCTCGATCGATACCGCACTGGCATATCCACTTTATGATGCGGTAGGCGCTGTCCTCGCCAAACCAAACGTCCCCTGGATCACCGTGGTCTTCGAAGTTGATGATCTCCTTCTGGTATGCCCTCCGCCAGTAAGATTGGGTGCCGAGCTCGGATGGCTCCAATTCTGTATCCTCCATTGTAATATTTAGGCCGGGGACGAAGCACGAAGGCGGAAGACCCTTGATAGTTCACCCAGGCTAATTTAACAACATGACAGCCTTCCTAACCTGCACGAGTATGGTTAATCAAACAAAAACAAATTCGGCGGCGGATCGTGATGGTGTTGCTAGTGACAAAAGCCGGAAGCGACCGACATATTAGGGATTCGGGGAAAAAAAAACACACGTGTTTAAATATTTGTTTAAAACGCTACACAGTTCAATGCATACGAAGATCATTTATAAAAAAAAATATATCTTATTTTATTCATCATTTTTTTCTACGCTTGTTTAAAGTTTTAAAATTTTGATATAATTTGTATCGTGTTTATAATGACTTCTATGTAACACAGTTAACTAAAGAGTTATAGTTGAGTGTATTTTTTGTTCATCTTTTTTTTAATGAAAACTGTTTCTATTGTAAAATACTTATTTTAAAAGTTATGTTAAAAGTGTACTGTCTAGTGTTAAAAGGGCATTTTACATATATAAATTTCACACGGACAAATGCCCAGATCTGGAACAATTATTTGTAATTCATACAAATGTTTGGTGGGAATCGAACCCACTACCTGCGACGCCATGCTACCACCTTAGGAACTGTGCCAAACGGGTCATCAATTTAGATTAATATTTACGTGTATGAGATAAATATATTAATAAAATATTGTAAATGTATCTTTAAATAAAAGCAATGTACAAAAGAAAACTATAATAATTCCAAATTTTGAGCAATGCTTTAAACTATGGTAACACTAATTGTATTTGCAAATATTGCCACACCTATATGTGTGTGAGTGAACTTAGAAATTCCAGGAAATTGGTTCTCGAGCGAAATATATAAGCTTAAATCTATACGTATAATGCTGTATATGTTTATTGTTGATACGGTCAACTAATTTTCATTTACAATGCAATTTAAAGAATCTGTATGAGCAAATAAACAGCAAACATGGCAACACTGCTATTAATATGTCAAAAGTCAAATTGATTTTCAAGAGAAAAAAATATACCCTTACTTTTTACGTATCGGATCGGAATACAGTGTAAGCTACTTGCGTTGCACCGCCGCCTATCGAACTTACTGCGGCGTAGTCTCACATCCAATTAACCGTTTATTCACAGTAAAAATTACTCCAGTGACGGCACGGCCTAAAATAGACATTTAATGAATTAAACCTCGCACTAGCACACTGTGTACATCCAATACATATGACTGAATAAATTAATTTTCGCCAGCGGCGGTGATACAATAATCGATAACTGTGTCATAGTATTTAAGAAATAAATACAATGTAAACGGTCCTCAGTTGAATGTTAGCGTTATCTTGTTGGTGCTTTTTCTGTGATAGTGGAAATTAACGATTTGTTTAAAAAAAAATCGATGTTTACGCAATAAACTTGTGTCGTGCGAAAACTTAATATTTGGGGCGAAGCGAAGTGATGCGACTGCGACTTTAGTGTTTTTGGTGAGTCAAGCTTTTTTTTGTTGGTGACACTACATAATTGTTAAATTTTTAATTTTACCAAAGATAACATGTAAACAATATGTAAACTTTCTTTAAATTATTTATTTGTGACACAGATAAGTGTACAAATTCGTTTTTTTCATTATACAATGTTTTTACTTTTTTTTTCTATAAATAAAATTAAATGATTAAATAAGGTAATAGAAATAAACTGAGGTACCCTATGAACTAATGTATTGTTTATAAAGAGATTAAATTATACTTTAGAAAAAACTTATTTGGAGTTGTTTTTAATATTTTTTTCAATTTATACTTTTTTTTTATAATTGTTAATGTTATTTTAAAAGTAAACTAATTTTATGTGTAAAATAGATATGTCATATTTCTTGTTTTAAATTAAAGTTTTTTTAGTATGAAGTAGAGATTAGACTAAATAGCCTATTTAAGACATTACCAGATTATTTATAAATTATAGATTTGATAATATTAACGAAGTTTCAGCAATTTTATAATTTTCTAGTCTAATCATATATTAGTCTTTTACAAAAACTGGCCTTGTAAATTTCCCATTGACTTCTAATTATGACTATAGGCTAGATTTGTCACTCATGAGTTAATTTACGCTTCATAAACACACTTCATTATGTCGCCTCATTATCATGTCATTTGCATGTCTGTAATGTATTAAGCATGGTTTAATATACTAGTACAATACAATATTCACTATTATTTTGAAGGATTGTTGAAATTTTACGGTCGTACAATACATTTAAAGCCTAGGTAGGTTGATACTTATTGTTTTTATGTAAATAGCAATGGCAAGCTACTAAATTTTAATGGTATTTTTTTGGGAAATTAAGTTATGGTATGGAAGACATGCATCTCATGGTAAGAGACACATTGGCATATAAAAAAAAATAGATAACAGCTCCACACTGTGTGCGATCTGCATGATATTAATGCTGCTTTGCTCTGCTGAACTAACTAAACAATTGATTGACTGGTCTGTTGGTGTAGAGTTTAGTGCCCTTGACTGCAAAATTGAAGGTTGTAGGTTTGGTTCGCACTTGAAACAAAATATTTGCGCAATGAGCAGAAGTATTTGTTTCATATCCGGGTGTTTAATATCTATATAAGTGTCCATTTGAAATATCAATATCAGAATTGAAATGTCAAATATCAGTATGTATATCAGCTGTCAGCTGTATTATGCAATAATTGATTGGACGGACCATATACATTGTACAAGTCAGATATGCGGATGTTTAGCTGCTTGTCAATGCAAAAACCTAATAAAGGGTTTTAAAATTGTTATTGTTACACCGTTTAAGTCAGAAAAATTAATCACTGTAATTAAAATCGGAGAGTTTTCAATTAAAACAAGGAAATACTCTCTAAACATCTTGTTTGTAAAAGCCAATTAGGTTACACAGCAAAGTAGCTGTTGGCCACTGCACAAAGTCAAAGTCAAAATTCTCTATTCAACATTGGATTGGTTTAAAATCAGTTTTGATTCTACTACAGATGAAAGGTTAAGGAAACATCCATACCAAATAGACAAATAGATAAAGATTCTAGTTGATGTTTGTCCTGCAAATGTATTGCCATAGATTTTGACATAAGAAGTTATGGTACTTCTACCCTAGCCATCTGTGGCCTAGTGTAGAAGCCACAGGGGATGCCTCTGTGGTCGGGCGGTAGAAATATTTTACGGATCGTTAGCCATGGGTTGGAATCCAATGGAGAACAAAGACTGTGATTATGACAGCCTTAAGGGAATAGAGGGAGGGGAAACGACTGGCCCGTTGGTGTAGTGGTTAGTGCTTCTGACTGAAAAGCCAAAGGCCGTGGGTTCGATTCCCACCCAGGACAAAATATTTGTGCGCTGAGCATAGGTATTTGTTCTGTTTCTGGGTGTTAATTATCTATATAAGTATATATTCAAAAATATATAAGTATGTGTATCGGTTGTCTGATCACCATAGTACAGGCTCTGCCTAGTTTGGGGTCAGATCGCAATGTGTGAGATGTCCCATGATATTATATTATATTATAAAGGTGGGCGGATGGGAGAGGGTACACCCACCGACCACTTCACTCACGGGACGAAATGCGGAAACGCGAACACTGCCACACCTCGCAGATTTTCTATAAGGTCGTGGTACTTATCCGGACAGCGAGAGCCGCGTGGTTCTCAGTGGCGGTGCTACCATACAAGCCCAAAAGTCCGGCTCGCCCTACTAAGGAGTAAAATTTATAAATCTTAATTAGCACATAATTCCCGAATGATTTATTTTTCAATTTGAGCGTTGCGGGAGTTATGTGCTAATTAAGATTTATAAATTTTACTCCTTAGTAGGGCAAGCCGGGCTTTTGGGCTTGTGTAGTAGTACCGCCACTGCACACACATAGTAATATTATTCAAGAAATAAAGAGTTAGAGAGCCACTAGGCGATCGGTAGATTGAATTAAATTTCACGGCTTCAAGGATTCATAAAAATAAATCGCAATAAATTTTATAGGCAGTTCGTGATTTTAAAATTTATAAAAAGCACACTTGACGGTAATCAAATTAGATAAGAATTACAAAAGCATTAAGAACCGTGCCAACGTGCACATGCTGCGTGTACCGAAGAATTAAGAGACCACCAACAATAGCTCCCCGGTCCATCAACGTCAAACAAACCTAACATCTTTTGTGACTGCTATGGGAAAAAATCACCGAAATTCCAATCACGGGGTAACCCTTTCGATTTTTTTTATACAGAACTCATTCGAACACCGATGCATCCCTTTCCGATGCACCTTGTTGCAAATTAAGTATTCAGGCCGTTAAAAAAATGTGACCCCAAAGAGCCGTGGGTAAAAAAGTTTTATCTCTTTCATTTTTTTTTTATTATGCCGTATTGAAATGAGACACCGGGTCCGCATATGAAATTGGTCTTTTTATGCACGGCGAAAGGGTTAGACACGTTGGATGGGAATATTGAATGGTTTTTTTTTTAATTTGCCGGTGTGGAATTCAACCCTTTGCTACTGTGGTTCGCAATTGCGTTGTTTCCGCGTTAGAGGTGAACTTTTCAAAGATTATTGTACACAAACAAATTAGGTCTTACACATTTCCATCGTGTTTTTAATCATTTTGACTTTTATCTTTGTTTACCCTAAAATGTTTTCAATAAATCACAAGCATACATTAAAACAAAATTTATTTATTCTTAATTTCCCCGATTTAAAAACTCTATAACAACCACCCTCGGTCCCCAAAATTATTTAATTATTGCTATGAAGAGACGCTGTTGAATATAAAAAAAAAATACCCATCGCACATAACGAGAGATTAAAAGAAGAAATATATTGAAGTTGTAATTGTTAACACATGCACAATAAATGCACAGACACAAACGAGGTAATGTAGGACACATTACCATTCTCTTAATTCATATAGCTTAGAAGTAAATATCATTACTCATTTACTTCTAAGTCAAAACCTTTATATTGTAGTTAATCTGTTATTTGTTCCTTTTCTTTATCTATATGATCACATTGTACCTTTGACACATATTATGATCGTATGGGGCATACAACCGTACAACGCATAGCATACTTTTCTTTGCAAACTTGCTTATATGACAGATGCGAGCACGGAAATGAAACATATATTTTCTGCCCCATAACACAAAGAAGGAAATCATATGAGAAAGATAACCGTCACTCAACTTTGTTTCTTATGCAAAAATGCTTCTTATAGCGGGATTTCTGACATGTGAGACGAAATATCAGTCGGTAAAACATAGATAGTACAAGCATCAGTTAAGTAAAGTTTTTAACAAATTATTATTGTTGATATAAATAAGACTCTCTCCTCTCTCCAAAACTCGTAGTCCACCTTGGGTAATATCACAGCAAGTTACAGTCTTATGCCTTAATACAATTTCCCAAATACTCTAGGATGAGTAACTAAATTTCATCCATTTTGATCTACTAAAAACTCTTATACAGTGTTATAAGATGTATTCAATAGATTTTTTCCACTTCTAGTTTTAATAGGCCCGAGTGGTAGATCCATGATATATTGGATCTGCAATTTGGACCTTTTATAATGTAAAAGCATTACTGCGTATCGTCGGCAATGCCGTCAAGCTCGGCAATAATTAAATAAATTAATTAAAATACTATGAGTATAGATATCATCTCACAACTCTTCCTGGCGTATTTCATCTCACATCTCTACCTGAAATATTCCATCTCACATCTCTACCCGACATGTTCCATCTCACGTTTCTACTTAACATATTCCATCTCACGTCGCTACCTGACATATTTCATACAAGCGCAGCATGTAGCTCAAAACACTGTGTGGTACTGTGCTGTTGTTGACAAGCGTGTCCACCATCAAGAACACGACTACAAGAAGGCCACCAACGTTCTCATTATTTAGCTTCCTAAAAATATTTTACCTGACTCAACGAAATCGATTTATGAAAAGTTCCGTTAGTTCTACCGACTAACTACCGCTGTCCGTTTTAATATTCCTTAATCAATATATTTAAAAAAAGAAGTATTGCATTTCCGACCTTTGAAGCATTCCGATGGTGGAACTTTTGAAGATCGCTTTGTATACGCCCGTGGAGGTTCCTCGTCCTGAATAAGGTAATAAAACTCCAAACGTATTTAACCTTACGCGATATTGTAGAAAATAATATGTGAAACATTTCCATTAATTTCATATTAACGAGATGTCAAGCATAATGGAATACTTCATCAATGGATTGACGATTCTATTTCTAACGATTCTATTACCATACCACGTACATTGATGGTAATATACGATGGTAATTTTCTGCGCCAACCTATTGAGATTTTGCGATGAATGACAAGCGGCTTAAGCATTACGAAAGATAAACTAAAAAATTGATTTTAATTATAATCTTGGTTTTTAAGAAAAGTGGTATTCTGACGGTTGCCTCACAATATATACTCTGTAACATATTATTTATTCGGCAAAATT
>DWHO01004984.1:0-10636 GCA_018247575.1 Eurytides lysithous rurik | reverse complement strand
TGCACTCACTCTTCCTTTTACTCTCATAGCCCGATGGGACGGATAACCGACACGACCGGAAAGAGATAAGGCGCAGAAGCGGTGACATTAAATCAACCTCTTAATAACGACTTCTCCAAGCCACCGCTAGATGGTGTCGACAAGAAGCCGGGACAGTCTTTTTGCATGCCCATCCAACGCATGAATCATCGTACTCTTGAGGTAATCGGGTGATCAGCCCGTAACGCCCTAATCCAACTAAGAAACAACAACACAAAGTCGTTGCCCTCCGCGGGATTCGAACCCAAGACCTCCGTTTTGTAAGGCGCGGGCCTATACCATTAGGCCATGGAGGCGGTATATTATAACTTATACTTTAGAATAGCACATAGACTTTTGCATTAATGTTGTGAAACTTGGCAAAAGAAGTACAACTATAATAGTCAAGTAATTCGGCAATTAACATGACATCTGAGAGCTACTTGGGCGTGCGATGCATTTACCATTAGCTTCACGAACATAATGTATGGTCAAATTGTTGGTTCTAAACAAAAGTTCTCGATAACATACATGCATCTCCTACGAGGAAGCCAATATAAAGAAATTTGTGACATGATATATTTAAACTGAAAACTGTATTTATATACATTTAACTAACTTATCTTAATATATGAGTCTAACAATGTCTGCGTAACGCTGTTATATAAATACTTTTGACAGTTATAATTAAATTTGTGAAGTGTTAGTTCTGATGCCAAATTATTCAACAAAAAAATAGATATGCAGGCAATAAACAGGTAAATAAGAAGAGAGGCTATTTTATTATGTGAAAAGTTTTTGCTACAGTTCTTTTCGGTTCTACAGGGATTTAATATAGTTTATTAATTTACTTATCGCATGAATAATAATTCCCCATATTGACGTTTAACCAAATTATCAATGTATTAATTAAGAGAAGCACATTTTTTTTGGGTATCGTACTAAATATTTATGTAAGTTTTTTGTCATATTTAATAAAAACCTTCTTTGCTATGTAGGTAGCATATAAATATGTATGTATATGAAAATTATATTGTATATTTCAAAACTACTGAAACTTATCGATTTTAATTAGATTACAAAATATCATTTTAGCTTTTTCGTGTTCAATAACATATAATAATATTTTCATCACCGAGAAGTGAAAATTCCCTGCAATGATTCAGTAATGTAAGAGAAAGCAATAAGGTCCAACTTCTCTAAATACTCTAATACACACATGTGCGTGGGTCCTTGGAATTATACAAATACATATGTACACATCAGGTTCCCTTCTACGCTACCAATCTGTTTTCTTTAATTGTATTCTCCCTCGAACCTAATACAGCTTAATAGAAACAATGCTTTTCGCAGAGTAATAAATAATCTAAATATACTAGTAATCGCCTCGTAGAAAAGAGGTTATTTTTTCATTGAATAATATAGTTTTCTCATTTCAATTAATAATTTATTTTCTTATGTTTAAGATACAAAAATCTGCGATTTCCGAATATTATAACTATTATCGTACAAACAATAACTATGCTAAATTTCATTTTCATTCGAGAGCGCAATGATACAAAGTTTTCTTTTTACGTATTAATATATAGATATACATATTAAATAACTAATGTAACACAGTCTTCTCCAATTTTTTTTTTATATTTCTCAACAAATTTAAATATAAGATTATTTCATTATCAAGTATTATTGAGCAAATTGTTGTAAACTACTACTATAGCAGTATAGTAAAAAGTTTCGTGATATTTTGTTTCGTGCAAAGTAAATATACGTTTCAGCTTTAATGACATTTAAGAAGGGTAGGTATTTAGACAGTGGTAGAGCCACGCAGCTACTTATGTAACAGAATGGGCCTGCTTGACCCAGATAAGTACCAAATCGTCACAGAAAATGAGAAAAGAGTTTTTGCTTCCGCCTTTCGTCCGTTGAGTGAGTTAGCCGGTGGCCCATCCCTCTGCTTCCTCCCTATTCCTGTCACTCCTTCTCTATCACTCGCTTCTTCGCCTTCCCTCTTCCAAAACAATTTCCACCTTAAAGGCTGGCAACCCATTTATTTATAGGTTCTGTAACGTTGCAAATGTCCATGGGCAGTGATAATCGATTATCATCAGGTGAGCCGCTTGCTCGTTTGCCCGCCTTCTTCATAATAAAAAATATGGGATCAATTTAAAACTTACCTTTTAAAAATATAAAATGCTTTATTAAAATAAATATTTTAAAAATATTTATAACCATAATCAAAAGGAGAACAAACTTTCACCAAGTTTCATACTATTGAACTGAACATTTTTATTGAATCTAGCGCCATCTATCAAAGTCCAGAGTGAGTTGAAATGCGTACTTTAGTACAATAGGTGGCATTTAGTTAGCTAAGACTTTTTTTTAGTTTCTATTTAAATATTCATATTTACTTTCTGTAAGCGACATCAACAAATATACTTATTTCTAAACTAAACGGTAGAAACAATGTGCTAAAATTTATTATTGGCAGGGTAATTTTAAATACGTAAATAAATTATGTTTTAAATATATGATAAAGAGATATTAACAACTTCGGAGTACTATTCTTTCCCGAAGATTTAAATATTAATTTACATAAGTGTATTTAAAACAATAATTTTAATTAAATTTATTTAATTCTAATTGTTAACTAAGAAAGGATTATTCTATATTACTCTTTCTTAGTCTGTCTTTGATTCTCTTAATTTATTACGCACTCATGATTACTTTCTTTTTAATTAATTTGTAATGCATAAGAAACCGCCTACAGGATCCAGCGATCGCTGAAGTGCCAAAACTCCAATCATAGCCAAAAGTTATGCGACTAAACGAGTCGCAGGTCCGTGTGGAGCTAACACCGAAAACTTTTTACCTTTAGAAAGAAATTTGTATCTAAAAATGTTGCGGTTGTAAGTGTCAACAAAAATTTTTACATTTATTACAAAGTAATTTTTGTGGCAACTCTTCGATCTCTCACAACGAATTGTTGTGGTAACCATTTTATTTATATATGGTTTGGATATAGGTACATTTTACATATTTAGAAACAGTTCATTTTTTCTTCTTTTTTTCTTTTTCAGATTTCACAAAGTTCTTAAGAAGAGAACTTTGCTGATTAAATTCGGTAAGAATTATATAATAAATAAAAGGAAAAGTTGTTGCTTACTAAGTTCCTTATCGGAATTCAGTAATATCATATTTCCATTATATTGTTTTCGAGAAAAACCATAATCATTTTATTCAATGTAAATAAGAAATCTATTTATATACACAAATATAGAATGCATTAGAAAGGTCATAATTTATAATATTAAAAGTTTATCTTATTCTGTATATACATAAAGCAATTATTTATATCGCAATTATAAATAAAGGCAGAACTAGTAAATGACAACAAAATGAAAGATTTTCGACGTGCACTCAGCTCTTGTTATGAGAGATATTATAAACAAGATATTTTATTGAAAATATCTAGTATATAATACATTTTAAAGATGTATGACATTTGTAGGTTTTGTTTTAATTGCTAAATCTAGAAATCTCTCTTTTGTTCTAACTTAACGTACTAATCTGATCGATTTCAAAATTTTGACGGTTTTTAAGACATAATCTTCAAAAGCAAGAAGCCAGACGAAACATAGGTTGAATTATATGGCTTTCTAACGTTAGGTTGCTACTTAAACAATGTATGTGCTTTTTCTAGTTATCTTTTTAATTATATATTAAATTATAATTATAAATTACATCATATATTATGGAAAGTTCTTTATTTTAAGTTTCAATGGCAAAATTTTCCTTTAAACCAGAGGTGTATGTGTATACGCTAAATAATGAAAAACTGATTATTTCACGCCGTTTAATTTGGATTGGCGACATTAGAAACGATAATTGCATATCCCACAACGCTCGTGACTTAACGTGAAAACTTCTAATGCACACTTTTAATAAAATATTAAGCTCTACAGTGTACGTTTGCGTAACTACCCGAACACAGCATTAGAACGTGTAGAATAATATATTATGGAAGAATTAAAAACTGACGTAGCGTATTGCGCGATAAACCTCTTCGTAGGAATGCGTGGGAGCCACCTCAGCTGCCGTTTCTGCAACATTACGTACTTACAATTCTTAAATAGATGAAAGTGTGGAAAGTTATTAAAATACTAAGAAACGACGAAAAACATATTCTTATAATAAATGAATAATAGTTTATTCTAAGTAAAATTAAGTATGGAGGTGTAAGTATGGCCCTTGACTTCTATTTTTACTTGTTATTCCGATTTAAGTGGTTATTTAACAGATTTTTATTTCTTTTTCAATGACTCGGACGCCAATTTGTATAGTCATAAACGTCAACAGCCGCAAGTATTTTTTTATATTTAAGTAGTCCTCAAATACTGATTAGGGTTGAGAACTCTCAACAAATCTGAGCCGGTTACCTTTTTGCCCATTACTCTTGTACCTTTTGTTTTTTTTTTATATTCTTTGTTAAACTATCTTTTATACTTGTTATCTAACTTTCTATTTTTTATATGGCAAGTCAATCATTATTATTATTATTAAATAATATACTTGCACTTTTATTCTGATAATGATTATAATATACATAATTTAACACCTTTCTAAAGCTAAAAATATGGTCACATTGTAATCTCAAGGTGAAAAATGGCAAGGCAAAGTTATACTAATATTTGTCCAAAACACTACAAGTTTAATTAAAAAACTTGTGTTGTAATCATTCTAAAATCTACAGCGTGTTGCAATTGGGCTCGCAATTAAATATACTCGTGCAATTATTTGTTATTATTTTACAAAATTATATTTCAATAAAAATTCATCTTTTCTATAATACGTCTCTCTGCAAAGAAAAACTACAAAGTAGTACTACCTACTTTTCACTATTCAGATCCTTTTTACAGTCTCTCTTGTCCAGAACTGCTAATTATTCTACTGCCGAGCACTAATGTACAAGCGGCACTGTATACCGATTTGCAAGACAACTTTGGCCAATATCAAGACATAGAAATTTCTGGGCATAGAGATTTATCTTTGTATACTATAACTTAATAAGTACAACGTCAAGCAGTTTTGAGCTCACGTCACTAAATGTTATAAACAAAATAGTTTTTATTACCGTCTGTAAGGGCATACTTGGTTATACTTGGTATTTTCGAGTTTACAGTTGTTCATCGGTTGGTTTAATTTTGTTTTGGATGTTGACAATCGAAATCAATAATTTAATTTTGTAATGTTTAATTATTACAAAGTATGGAAAATAGATAACAATTTATTCTTAATAATCTTAATGATTTAAGAATAATTTGTTTAAGAATAGATTAAAGTACAGATAATACATGATGGGATTGGGAATTAAAATTATATTTGTAAATCTCGTTCACCTCTACCCTACTGAATATTTGTGGGTCCCGTGTATCGCGTTAGAAAGCAGATGAATAATTTCATGGCTAGTTTGTTTTCATGGCGCATATCATGTCGCTTCTCCTGATAATTGAGAACCGGCGACATTCTTCAACCTCGTCCTTTACGACGGTTCTCAGTTTTCCTAAAAAAACTTTTATGTATAATAAAATAAATATTCCTTATGGCTCATTATTTTAGATTATTAACATGTAGAATAGAATACGAAGCCTTAACTTAATACCAAATGATTAAATAGTCATTTGTGTACCATATTTAGTTTCTTTTTGACATTTTTGTAATGGGAAACATTTAACTTTTATATCTTAATTTATTGAGTACGTCCCAAAAAAATCTCTAGTTTGTAAGGAAGTATGAGCTAGCGAGTTTGATAAATGACAATTTAAAATTCTTTCAAACTCTTAAGATATTAGTATTAACAGATTTTTACCTTGATTATTCCTGGCTTTTTAATTTTTGTAATTTTGTATGAAAGCTTAAAAAGAAAAATTACGTTTTTCTTTTTATGCTTTATCTTATAAAATGAGACCATGGATTTTATTGTTTTGTATTAAATTTGAATACCCGAATTTTAAACTCTACCATGTTCTTACACGGGACAGACTGAGGGTGTTGGGTGTAATTTTGAAAACCTAATCTGTTTGTATTTGAAAGTATAATCTACCTGTTTTATCTAATCTAAGAAATGAAACAGTTCGTTCATAAACTTAAAAAAGTAGGAATAGTCGTGAAGATTGAAAATTATATTTTAATTTAATATTATGATAATCAAGATAAGTATAACAATTATATTTAATATTGGGAAATTCAAAACCGTAATGAAACTTAAACTTGTTGTAGACCCCGTTTATTTGACAACAAAGTATCATGGCCAGGAAATTGCTTTTTGGCGACAAGACGTCAAAAGAGATGTAACCTTTGGAAATGTAACGTATTTTGAACGCGTGTATTATTTTTCATCAAAATAAACACTTATTTCATTTTTATCAAAATGTTATAGTATATTTTTTTTACATAATTTATTTTACAATATTTCTAAAGAATATTAATTTCTTCGTTGAACAAATCTTAATTTTTTTTTTAATTTCAATCTAAACTTACATCTCAATTTTCGTTTTTGAACAACACTTCAGTTATGTTTAGCCTAATTATATTAAACAAACTTTACTTTGCACTAAAATCAAAAATATATTTGTCTTAAATTACAATTTAATTTTAATGGAACTTATATATTTTACTTTCAACGAAAGCGAAAATGTTAAAGAAACCTAGCAGGGTCATAAGTTCTGTTATATAATGTAAACTTTTGAATTATGAAAACTAACCACAAACATGTTTCATTGCAGTCGAATTTCAAATGTTTTATGAAAATAAAGATGTGCTCTATTTCGAGTTTCATTTTTTTTTCTTTCATAGAACGTTTAAAGATCGAATTGCGGTTATTGCATTACATCGGTGCGGTCACAAGCCAAATCAGATTTTCAAACTACTGAAAAGAGATGAATATAACCTAAAGTTCTTTCGTTTATCGCTCCATCAAAAGATATAAAAAAAAAATTAAGTATAGGCGACAGTGTGGGGCTTCGAGCTTATCGAAGACATCGCATATAAGTGCGAGGAAAATAGCATCGCCGGGCACGTGGAATGCGGTTGATAGCTTCTTTGCTGTAGAGAGCTTACACCTTATCATTCTGTTTATTGTTCTAGCTCTATTAACTATGGTAATTTTTTTTCATCCGAAATGAAGTATTTATGGTGTTTTTTTCCCGTGTGCTACAATGAACTCTTTAATCTCAGGTTTTTTAATAGAGTAGACCGACATTCGAGCAAGCGGCTCACCTGATAGTTAGTGATCACCGCCACCCATGGACAATTGAAACATCACAGAACTAACAAATGCGTTGGCAGCCTTTAAGTAATTAAAACGATATTCCTAGATTAAAACAATATAGTTAAGGTAAACATTTTTGAAAGAGATAGAGGGATGAGAAGAGCGGGGTACCCCTCGGGAATGGAGAAAGAGGTAGGAGGGGAGTGAGAGAGAAAACAACTAACAGACCAAAAAAAACATGAATTTCGTCTCTCACTGTTGCTCTTTTTAGCCGAGGTTTTCGAATAATCATACCCATTTACTGCTTTATGATTTATAAAATTAATAATAGCAATGACCTAGACGTTCAATAAAGAAAAAGTATGTACCGTTATCCCATAGAAAAACTGATTTCTTCTTAATTTGACATACAGATTTTTTTCTCGCATTTTAATTTCGTTCACGGTTTGGTTAGTTCCATTCAAGCCCCGTTGCAATCTTATATTTACAAAAGACTCCGCCGGTCATGTTGATTAAAATAGGATAGGTGAAAAGCAGTTTTCATTCATTGAAAATGAAAAATTCCTGTAGCGTACACATCGACTGCTTATCAAGAACAAAATTTAGCGGTCATTATAATATTTGTAAAGACCTGAATGTTAAAGATAACATAAGTTATTTGATACGCAGTACTACCGACCTTAACTACAAAACGTATAAAATTTCCAGTAAAGAAATCGTAAGAAAAAAGGAAGCAGTACGCTGCAAAGAATTATCTTTTTTACGCATTAGCGTACCCAAGAATAATTTAAAAGGCTATAAAACAAAAAAAAAACATTTTCTTTCGTTAATAACCCTTACAAAATATTGTTGGGTATTATTATTTACAATGTAATTAATAATTTTAATCATAAAATTTAATGTTCAGTGTAATTAGTTTAAATTTAAAAACAAATTTTACTAAAACATAGCACAATTTTTTATTTCCGATTAGCATTTGAACTAAAGCTTCTTTTCACTCTCAATAAGTGACCACAGCATCGCTGCCATTTCCATTTTTAATCAACAGAACGCTAGAGCCTTTTGTAAATATAAGCGAGATTGCAACGGGACTTCAATGGAGGTAATCGAACCGCGAATAAAGAGGAGATCCGAGCAATTAATAACCCACATGTCGGTTGAAATAAAATGACTAGAAACTTGTGCAAGAGGTACCTAAATATTTTTTCTATTGATAATGAATGCCTTTATTATTATTTTTTTACATAACTAATTTAAAATAACCAATTCATTTTATAACGTGATTGATATGTTGTTTTCTTTCTGAAAATAATATAATTATTTGATAATAGATTTTATAAAATAATTAACAACAAAAATATAATTTATAACATTAATTTATCGTCATTTTATATGACGTGGTAAAGCAACAAAGTACCTTAACTAAACACAAACTTATATAAAAACAAATATATGTTTACTTATAATATACATTTTCTTAGCTGATCTAAAGTGATTAGGTAACAAATATACGGATAACATTTCCAGATTTGCAATTTTAACAGTACCGAAAATTTTACACCAAAAGTGCAAGTGCAAAGTTTTCTATCCAAATTTTAGTTCCTCTAAATTATTATTTTTTTACAACTTTTACACACGACACAGTATAGAAGTTTTTAGCTAATCCATTTATATTTGGGAGATAGTGACATGACGGGTATGTCCTACTCGGCGTCTACCGATAAAAATACAACTCCACCAACCCAAATTGCGATGTACTCAGCCTAGTGATTTAAAATAAACCCAGTAATCGCGCTATCAATATTATCCTGCAAAGCAAACACAGTTGCACTTACAGAACCGGTAGAGTAACAGTTAATACGACGGTCTCTGCAAAAGTCCACTTAAACAACCAATTAAAATGATAATAAATTCTAATATTTATCTATTTCTATAATATTTTGTAGACGAAGTTATCATCGTTATTCATTATTGCGTAAGAGTAGTCAAGATACCATCCATGCCACCTGGATGGTTGGCATTCAACCACCGTCCGGTTTTCGCGAAACTTCCTCCACGCACCGCAAAATTGTGGAATCGGTCGGCGCGTTATCCAATTCGTGGAAACTAGCATTTTCACGGATTCGGCGATCCGATGAAGCTTTATAGAACCGCATAGGCTAAAAGCATCTACGTCAGACAAGATTGAGATTAAGATCGGTTGGCACCAACTGTATTTCCAGACCGATACGACTTAAAGTCCTTCAAGGAGAGAGCTCATTCCTACCTTAAAGGCCGCCACGCATTTGATGTTTCGAACAACGCAAGACTTTTGATGTTTCGAATGTCCATGGGCGGCGGTGTTTGCTTGCGGAGCTACTTGATCATTTGCCTCCTAATCCATAAAAAAAGACTGTTGCTCATATTTACAGGATTTTAAAATCAATAAAGAACCAAAGGGAGTCTTTTGTCGAGCATCAGAATTCTACATAACAAATATTATACAAGAATGGAAACAACGGTTTTTTTAGATTTAGCTTTATCAAATTTCTAGTTGATATTTACCGGTAAGTCCCTTAATTTTCTGACTATTCTCTGAAATTTACTTTTGCAATAACTCGACCGATTCGATAAGATAGAGTGTCAACATCTTCTCATCCTAAGTTTGAGCAGGTAATACCTGAGAATTTAGACTTAGACGATTAAATAAAATCTTAGTTCGATTGTTTGTGCAATGCTGCCGTATGCGGATCGGTGCTGCTAAATTGAATCTCGTTGAAAATCCATAAAGAAGTATTTATAATTGTAACTGGCTAGTCTCGACTAATGGACAGGTTCCATTAGTTAAATTTGAAAGAGGCTACTAAAAATAAAAAATAAATGTTATGTTATGAACAAGAAGTACTCTTATTTTGCACCGGTCTGATTTAATTCCGATGAGTCTAGCATTCCGGATGACCCAGATCGTCCATGCAAGAGGAAAGCTGCTAGTTGGCTTAACCACTGCAGTTATTTCAGATATTTCTCTGTTAAATTAAAAAAATATTAAGTTGTAAATCAACTTAATATTAATATTTTTTTTATATGCATTAAATGACCAAAAATTATATATGTGTATGTATATATAAAATATAAATATAACCGTAAATTTTTAATTTTAACTCCAATCGTTTCTAAATTCTAATAAAACAATGTCTATAAACGCGTAATAAAAAAGATACTTATCTCAAATCTCTCGCATTGAAAATACGTCAGTTAAATAATTTTATACATTAAGTAATTATTAAATTGATTCTTATTCAATGAACAGTAATCCCCTATAACACGGTAGATTGGTTCCGCGTTATTGAAAACGCGTAGTAGGAGTAC
>DWHO01004983.1:0-10636 GCA_018247575.1 Eurytides lysithous rurik | reverse complement strand
CTGACAACGCATCTGCGAGTTTTATATTGCTGCAAATGTCCATGGGCGGGGGTGGGCACTTACCATCAGGTGAGCCGCTTGCTCGTTTGTCAGCCTAATCTAAAAAAAAAAAAATACGCCATATTCGTTGATTAATTGCTACAGACATACGCGCAGATTATATAACAGAGACAAGGACGGACTGGCAACTTATGCCACAGACTATATAATATTATAATTTCTAATAATAAAGTGTCAATTATTGTCCTAAAAACTAAATCTATGCCAAAATCGTGGCGATTCATAACTTTGTTACAGTTTGGAAGAAGGGTAAATCGAAAAACACAATTTCGGACTTGCAATATTAATAGTAAAGATTTTACAGATAGCTGAAGTTATACTATGGGTGTTGGGTACAAATTATGACCTTTTTAAATTCTATGCTAACGATTATACATTATAACGAAAACTTTTTACAATAGCCAAAACTCCTTATTCGCCGCATAATATAATTTATTTAATGCGACTTTTATGATGCGATGAAATATGTTATTACAAAAGTGGGTAGGATGGCCAATGACACACGGATATTCTTTACTGAATTTATTATTTATACTGTTTAGTTATATCATTGTTACAATTCTAGACACTTTGCCTATAATTCAGAGACGACTTATAGTTTGCTATGGTTTTCGGGCAGAGTAACGACTTAATCTTAAGACTGGAATCGATGTATACCGCATTATAATTTTACCCTTCTTATAGGGTAGAATTGCCAGTGGTATTTAACATTGTGTTTTATATAGATAGTATCGCGAGTGGTTGTAAAACCCCCGACAGTGCTAAAAAAATGAACCAAAAGGCACAACTGCGATGGGATTTCTGCTGCAGCCGTGAACCCACGTGCTGAAAGTACGAACGAAAATGCCATTCACGGATCGGACTATTTGGCTACAAGTGGCGTTGTTTCTCTCACCACAGACGTCGCTGCAATCATCTCATGAGATATAAATAGCTTTATGATGATTTATAGTTACAACTCAAACTATAAACATATTCTTTTCCATTATTTTATGTGTTTTTAAAATATACACCTCAACATAAACTTTGCTAAATTCCGTGTTCCGATTTTGTTCTTCGTGTGCACTGTAAAAGGGATGTAATTATTGCACTTCGTGTATTATTATATTTTGTATATTGTTAATAACATTAATTTACAGATTGAGAAAAAAAAATATCCTGTCCTATAGGCAAGAAGGAAAGTTTTAAAGTGAATTTCCTTATCAATAGTACTTAGCACTCACGATAAAACTTTCAAGTGAAACTTTAGTTTCGTGAACTCGAATGTAGGATAAAGGGACGGGAGTGTAAAATTTTCAAGAATTCCCATCATTACGTAAGATCTGTCTGTTTACAAAATTACAAATGTATGGCGACTATTAAGCAAAAACATTTTGTTGGCATTGAAAATGAGATGTATTTATTTGGAAGTTAGCAAAACGGAATGTGGTTTTACAAAGGAACGATAAAGTCTAGTTTTATTAGGACAAAAATAAATTGTATACGGACGGCAATAAAATGTCTGATATTAATTATTACGTTTGGTAATTTATTTAATAGTTTTATTATTTATCGCACTGACCCTTGACTCCATTTGAACATTTACAAAAATATAAATAATAAAAAATATTGTTACTTAGCGCAAGATTCTAACAAATAGAAACCGAGATATTTTAAAATATACGGTACGGTACAAAGTACTTTTAACGTTGTTAAAAATATAAATAAAAATTACTGTTAGCTACTCGAGTCTCCGAGCGTTCATTGAGGCGCGTAAGGGGATACAGTGTTTGCATAAAAGGTCTCATTTTCACTAAACTTGGTTTAATAAACTGTATAAAAAGCACTGTTTGATATTTTCTTATATTTTCGGATACAGGGCAACATTTTCAACGATTTTGTAAATATCTTTGTTTTTAAGTAGTGTACTTTATTATTTTTTTTTCTAATGACACGGAAAATATATTTGTTATAACACAAAATTTACTTTTATTTTCAAGGCGAGACTGCCGTAAAAATCCTTAGTCAATGATCAAAGGTAAAAAAATAATGTTGAGTGACCCGTTGGTGTCGTGGTTAGTGCTACTGATTGCAAAGCCGAAGATCGTAGGTTCGATTTCCACCCGGGACAAAATATTTGTGCAGTGAGCAGATGTATTTATTCTATGTCTAGGTGTTAAGAATGCATTAAAAACATAGATCAGTCGTCTAGTAACCATAATACAGGTTCTGTCTAGTTTAAGATTAAATATCCGCGTGTGAGATGTCCTCGGATATTTATTTTTGTTTTCTTTTGTAAAAACGCTGCCTTTGTTTGCATGAGCATTTTATATACACAAATTTCACACGGACAAACGGCCAGATCCGAAACAATCACCTGTAGTTCGTTCAAATATTTGTCCTGGAACAATGAGAATCAAACCAACGAACTGCGAAGCCGAAACCAATAGCTTAGCGACTGCGCCAAAGGGGTATTAATTAATGCACGAACACACTTTCACAGAATTATTAATGTTTTATTCTATCACAAAACTCAAATCAGGACAACGATTCTTTAATCGTCTTTACCACTGTTTAAAAAATTGGTTTTGCAAATAATTTTGGTTTAAGGGTTGTCTATCGAATTAAATATTTTTTTAACGTAAGCACAATAGAGTCGAGCCATTTTCTAGCTGTATTTGTAATCTAATTGATTTAATAGTTTATGAGGCGTCCACCGATAATAGCAGCACGGGACTGGCTAGGTCAGCAAACCATAAATATGCTTTCATTAAATCAGTTTATTTTGTCCCTCTTGTAGTGAAATGTTTGTAGGTAATCGTAATGTATTCTAGTAAGGAGTCATTAATATATCGGTGCTGACTTTCCGTAGTTTAAATTTATTTGCATAGGCCCGAATGATGTTATAAAAAAATATATTTTGTATTTTAACATTTTATGTTATTATCAAATCACAATGTTATTTTTTTTAACCAGAGACAATGCAAGCTTTATAAGACTACACATTTCTTTTATAAATCATAGTTTTATTTTTAATTTATTATCGCATGATATACCTGATACTCAATTGTAGAGTTCGAAGTTCTCCGCCCGGTAATAACGCTAGTGGTATTACCCTTCAGGCCGGAATATTGTACTGTCACCGAATATATTTCATCATTATTGTATGGCAGTAGAAGAATTGACATTACTGTGGTACCGCACCAGGCCGTCACTGTAAGAGTTTCAACGCTAAATAAACCTGTAATTTGAATACAAATCGCAATTAGCATCCGAACATAATCATAAGTGAACAGCGTCTTAGGTAATTTATTTCTTAATTATATATGATTATATAATGTATGTTATATAATATTATGTTTTATAGAATGTTTATGTTTCATATATTAAACTTATAAGACGTTTGTAAACGACGGTACATCCGTGTATGTCGAATGCTACAAACTCGGTTTCCTTCGAATATGCTTATGAAATGCAATTTATGATCGATTTCCGGCGTCGAATGATTTGTAAGATTGTCAGATGATGTAATATTCTCGGATGCTTTCACTTGATATTCTTTTTAAAATAGACACAAACTACATAAAAAAATAAGTTATTTTAAATTCATACGAGGTTAGAATCATGTAAAAATTTATTGTTTTTTTTTTCTTTCTTTAATGAGGCCAGTTATTTATTCATTTATGTACAGAATGTACGTTGATGCCATTTTTTGAGTAAAACTGAAAAAATGTGTGAAAGTATCAAAAAAGCAAATTCTGTATTTAGGCGCAGGTTTATTAATGACGATGACGCGCTGACCGAACTTATATTTCGTATGCATAACTAGCATATAGCAGCCTAAGTAGCATATGCGTAGTTGTTGTGACACTGTTTTAAAATTAACCCACTTTTAAACAGCCGCTTGCTCGCTTGTTAGCTATTAAAAAAGAAAAAAAGAGAAGTAAAATGTAGTAAGCAATTTCCAAAGTTATCTCAAAATATTCGACGTATGTTGACAATATATATACAAGAGTGCGCTTTACACCAAGTTCTGTACAGCTCTATATAAGTATTAAATCAAGATAATGATAAAATATTTCTTTTTCAACAAAAAGCTACCCCATATTTTTAAACAAGAATATTATGTATCAGAAGGGTATTCTATGTACGAACAGGAAAAAATGGTGAGATTTGCAATTTTTATCTGTATCTGATCAAACATATCGAGTTGAAATCGAACTCCCATTTGTGGCGCGGAAGAAAACAGTTTAACCATTTTTGTAAACGATGAATAGATCTGTTAGGAAAAACATAAAACTGTATATTATAGTTTAATTTATTTGTACCATTAGTTTGTTTCCTTCCACACAATTCAATTTCATCATTAAGTACTAGAATAAAATATCGTCCGATTTTTAAAAAGTATAAGCAGACTACATCTCATCCCCACTAATAATCATTTACCATCACCATCATATGTAACACACAGAATTACCAAATTTTATTAACTTCATTCATCATATTCTATTAACTCATATTCAATTATCAGTTTTGAAACACACCTCATATTTCGATGTCCCGGCAATTTAAATTGTTTGCCAAACATATCGCGCTGTTATCTCGGAACAGAAATTGTAGTCGACTTATAAATTCATAGCCGAGGCTCAAGTACTTGTTCGGAGTAACGTATATTTGGCGTCGCACTCTGAGATGCGGCCGGAATATGCAAAGATTAATCTTCTTGTGTATATTAGACTGTAACATGCATCGCCGTGACAACACTGCTAAATGGGTTAGAGAGAGTAAATCTCTCATACGGCGTCTGCATTCTTCATTAAGGATTTAAAACGATTTCAACGTTCTTCAGTAATTCACATGTTTCAATAGAGTTAATATTATGTTTTATTTACGCGTTACATTTATTATATGTGTTAAACCGGACCGTATTTCTTGTAAGCGTGAACGCTGTAAGGTATTCAAAGCGTCGCAAGAGACCAGATTGAGATATTAAACGTCTTAATTTTTTTTATTGGGATTAGGAGGCACACGAGTAAGCGGCTTACCTGATGGTAAGTGGACGCCGCCGGTGAGTGAGGTGGCCGGTCATGGTAAGCGGACGCCACCGCCCATGGACAACTACGACATTAAGGCACCTGCAAATGCGTTGCCAGCCATTAAGATGCGAATATGCTCTCTTCTTGAAGGTTCCAATGTCGTATCAGTCCGGAAATACCGCTGGTAACAGCCGATTCCACAAGTTGATTGTGCGTGAGAGAAAATTCAGGTGGTATAGGTGGTAGCTGGAAGCTTGTCACGTTGTTCGGAGGTAGAACTTAGCAGCTGGTATAAATCCGAACAATTTCTCAAAATATTGTTTATCCGATAGAATACGCAGAGAGACGAAACTTCGCAGATACAAAGCTGATCGGAGAGAACTTGGTCATCGACGATTTGGGCAGCTCTGTGTCGGATGCGTTCAAATGGAAGGAGCTGATACCGTGGTGCCCAAGCCCAAAGGTGAAAGCAGTACTCTAAACGCGGCACTCGTACCTTATAAAGTTGGAGGTAGTGGGCCGACCGGAATTACTGTCTGGCTCTGCTGAGGACACCGAGCTTTTTGGAAGTCAACTTGGTTTTCTATTCCAAATGACCGCGGAACTGACCGTCATCCGATATGTCGACTTCAAAGATTCCGATCGTGGCTGTAGCTACAAGTGGAGTGCCCTCGAAAAGAAGAGATATGACAAAGGCTTAGAGGAGCCACATTTAAAGTCAAGTTTGATAAATAGTTGAAACTCACTAATCATCTTCGACGGCTTAAAGAATGTTCTAATGGGAGCTAGCTTCAATCTCGTCCTCTAATCTATGCAAATATTTTATGTATAGCAGGCTTAACTTTAGCCTGCCTTAGTCAGTCACTTTATTTGTTGTTTACTAAATGTAATTTATATTTTGTGTAATTCAAAGTTCTATCATCTTACAGTCATGTGACGTTAATGATTAAAATAAACAAAAAGAAGTAAATTGTTCAGCGGTTAGAAAACGGCTGATAAAAACAAAGGCAATATAAATGTGTTTCGATACAACTATTTTTCATGACGAAGAAAATAACTTACTTTCAGCCATTAAAATGTTGTTTCCGAAAAAAAAAACTAATGGAATCTTTATTGGCCATTCGTAAGCGCTAATGGAGATTTCTCCTTAAGTAGGTTTTAACACGCCTTCGTTACACACGGAGGGACGGTATTAAATGCTGTTTTTTTTTCGAATCTTAACGATTTTGTTTGAACAATAAACGACAGGATTCTTTTGCCAAGTCCGCCTGGCAAAATACTGCGTTGCCAGTAATTTGACTACTAAGGAATAACGTGCAAACACTACCGTGGTTCGATTTGAATGGCAATTTTACCAGGGTAATTACTGAACATAAAGTCGTACTACCTTAAGACTGATTGACGATCGCAGTGCTGGACCAAGCAAATTGTGTGAAACTGTTTTTAATCGCCTTCAAAAAGGGAGGAGGTTCTCAATTCGACTGTATTTTTTATGCGTGTAACCTCACAACTTTTTACTGGGTGCAAACCCTACTTGCAACTACCTTATTATTATTATTTGGGTGTACCTATTTTGATGATTCTCATTATATTTGAAAGCTGGTGCTTATCGTGTGGTCCCATATAAATTTTAGCGAGTTTTGACGAGTAGTTTTTGAGTTCTCCCTTATTATGCGTATTTTTGTTGTAAACGGTTTATCGCAAGGCTTACCTAGAAGGTTAAGGTTTTCTCAGAAATTTCATTCTGATTGCACTTGATACTGCGAACATGTGCTAAAAACTAAGTAGGATTATATGAATTCGGTCAATACATTTAATAAAAAACATGAAATTATGTTATGGCCAGCCGTTTTATTATCGGGGAATTAGTCGTTTGCCATTTTATCTCCTTTACTAACTTACTAAAAACTCCTCTACTTACTAAAATATAACACACGCGTAGAAGTCGGTCTTTAAAAAACGTGTCAATGTAATATATGTATTGTTTTTATTCGGATCTTGTACTACATTTTAATCTTTTTTTTTGATGCTGCCCCTATTGTAATATAGAAATATCTTGTGTTATAAGGGTGTTTTACATACATAAATCTTACGTGGACAAACGCCCAGATCTGGCACTAAGATTTGTAGTTCGTACAAATATACCTACGACGCCGAGGCCAATAGCTTGACATCACCGTCAAATAGTCATAAAATTATTTATTCATTTACATTAAAGCTCACTATTAGTTACTGGTCCTTTTTAAACAATCTGCGTGTTGTTCCGCTCGAGTCGACCATATCACTAGCCCGCGGTTCAAAATATTACATAACCGCTGTCCCTTGTTTGTTTCTATTTTATATCAGCATCAGTCCGCTGACCAGCACCACGAAGTAACAACTTGTGAAAACAACTATATTTTATCAATTATCCTACTCTATTTACAACTGAACTTGGATAATGAATGTACCAAAGTAACGCCTTATCATATTGTAAATGACATTAAAGAAAAAAAGCTAATATGTTTATAAATTATCGATTCCTCTCCGATCATTATCGATTTAATGGCACATGATTCAAAAAATTCTCTTCTAATATTTGTGATGGACGTTTTTATTAAATATTTGTGTATACGTGATTTGATACTTTTGTTTTGAGATATTGACATTTTAAGACATTTTATATAAGGTTGTCAAAAGGCACGAGGGATCTGAAATGAAGTGAAATGAAGTGAAGAATTATGCAAAACTTATAACAAAAAAAATCGTATGAAATAAGTAAATTTTCCCCCTCTCACATCGGCGAAAAACGTGAGGTTCCCTGATTACGACATAATTAGGACTTAGGCAGCGGCGGCCGAGTCAGTCGGTCAGTGATAAATGACGGGACATCCCCGTAGAGCGGCTTAGACGTCATTCGGGAACGGGGATTATTTCGGGACATTGACGAATTGCAGCACATAGAAAAGTATTCGGTCGAATGAAAATTTCGCTACGGTGCCACTCGTTGAAATGGCACGTATTGTACAAAGTTATCGTGTCGATAGCTAGTCGTTGTATGATCAAAATTCGAATTACATATATAAGGTAACAAACGATACTTGATTCTATCACAAAACCGCAAACAACAAAGAATGTATCTGTACTTGAATAAATCGCAAAAAAAATGTTTATGAATTGTTTAAAATATAAATTTCGAATGCGGTAAATTTCATCCGTTCCGCCTTTGAGGGAGCGATTTTGAAGTAAAACAAAATTCCGTATAATAGAAGAAAGTTTATTGCTACCAATCCCGTAGCAGCGTTTGAGAACTCGCAGCTATCATAATACAAACGGGAGTTTTTACTTGCCGTAGCGAGGAGATCAGCTACGCCAAGGAAAATATTATTTCGAAGCTTTCCCCGTCATGGCCAATTTTTTGTTTCACTTGAGTTTTAATCATTTTTATGGCAAACCCATTTTAGGAAAATCTCTTTATTTTGTTCAAGTGGACTTACAAATAAAACATTTAAGAGAAGAGCAATAAGATTTATAAAATGAAATTTCTTTTATAAAATACTAGAACAAGATTACTTTATCAACATAAGACGTAGACAAAAAATAAAGCCTGCAGAATAAATGGGAGAGCCTTACAAATTTAATTAAAGTAAGCGTAAATTTATATATTGTAATACCAACGACATTTTATGCCATAAAACGCTTCAATCAGCGACAATGATATATGAAATGATATTTGAATTTCATTACGTTTAAAAGGTATTGTTTTCCAAGTATCGATTTACCGATATGAATTAATAAAATAATTATACAAACAACGTTATCGTAACAATAATTTTGCCACCTCAACTATTTCCTAAAGGAAAATGTTCCGGATATTAAAACGTTGTAAATATGAATTTAAAGCGAAAATTACGGTCTGTTTAAACAGTACCCTTTATATTAAATTTGTTATCTGTATAACGAATGCTATTCTTTATATTCCATTTAATTTTTCCACTCTGTTACATTTTGATACTGATGTTTACTGAAAATATGGTGCTGATTGCCTAAACATTTGAGACGTGTATATGTGTATAAACCATCCATTAACACCACCACGGATTTTTGTCAGGAGATCAAGTGACGCGACGAGCAAATCGGCCGCCCGATAGTGAACTTCAAGATTGCTCATAATAGCACAGTACCACCAGTGGCGGTACTACCATACAACCCCAAAAGCCCGGCTTGCCCTAGTAAGGAGTAAAATTTATAAATCTTAATTATCACATAATTCCCGCAGCGTTTAAATTTAAAAATAAATGATTCGGTAGTACCGCCACTGAGTACCACATACTATCTGTGCTCTTCAACCAAAGATTTAAGATGTTATATAATATATCTATGCCCAGTAATTACACTGGCAAAATTTCCTTTTCAGCCTGATCAGAGTGGTGCTTACACATTAGTGTGTGGTGGTAGAGTCAGAGCCCAGGCGGATTATCCAATAAAGTCCTACCACCTCTGAGTAAGTGACTATCTCAGTATATATATTTGATTATATTCTCGTATTTCGGTCGGTTAGAAGTTTCTAAGAGATTAATTGCGCAATAGATGTCATAGTGCACAACACCCTACTCGGCCACTTACGGAATGGTCAGCGAACTCACTCCCCCCTTCCCCTTTCGAGTCTACCGATGAGATGATTTAGGAGCTGACTTAATAATTGAACCTGTACCTAAAAGCGGCAGGCTTCCCAGCCGCTAGCAGCGGACCTTTTCTCGCGCTCCACTGTTCACCACCTTTCGGGAGAGGGAGAACGGCACATCGTAATACCGGCACTCCCACCTCCCACCTTACAGCATGGGCCGACTGGGTTTCGGTTTCTCCTGGCGCCGGGGGTGACTAGGCTAGGTTACAGAAGCTCCTCCACCATCACCATAAGGCGGGAAACCGTCGGAGGGAGAAACGCGAGGTGCCCGTACCCAGCTATGAAACAAAAACAAAAATTTATTGCCGCGATATTTGAACCAACGAAATTCGATTTGTAAAGAGCGTATTTATTTCCACAGGGCCTTTGAGCCCAATAGACCTTGCTCACTGGAGCCTGCCCCGTTACAATGGAAACGTTGTTAATTGAAAACTATTAAAAATCGTCTAAAAATATTTAAAGTGATTCAAATATCACCCATAAAATTGCTTCAAAACCTTTACACAATCGTATAAAGCTTACGCTCTTCAAGTATAATATGATTAAAAATTGGCCAGCGTTCCGGCCAGGTCAGTGATAAATGATGCGGCGTCCCCACTGACCGGCTTAGATCCCTTAGGAGGATAGGGATTATTTTCGGACATTGACAAATTGCCGCATATACAAAATATTCAATCGTTTAGAAATTCCGTGCCGCCGTTGTTACGCGATTTTACACATCTCACACGGGGTGGGATGCGCAAATAGATTCCCGTATTCCCCAATTAATGTAACGTTACCTATGTTAATAAATATTTTAAATTACAAAAAATTCATTTAAATGCCAGTGGGAATTTCGCTAATAGTTTTAATTCTAATTCCTTTTAGACTTTTACAGTACTCCCATGACTAGGCA
>DWHO01004982.1:0-10636 GCA_018247575.1 Eurytides lysithous rurik | reverse complement strand
GTCCGTCAGGAACAAAGCCGCCTACGTAAGTGGCCGTCTTTACTACCTGACCAACTCAACGAGCAAAATGTCCCTAAAACATAAGCTCCTCCTCTACAAAGCCTGCGTCCGGCCCATAGTGTCGTACGGTTGTCAGTCATTTGCACACGTCTATCCGAAACTCCTGCATAGTCTTCAGGTAAAACAAAATAAATTCATCCGCTCCGCAACCGGAGCAGTATGGTACCAGCGCGACGTCGACCTGCACATTGATTGCAGACTGCCGACGCTGCGCGAGCAGTTTCGGCAACTGCTAACCCGATTTTTCAAAAAATCAGAACATCATCCCAACCCCCTGGTGGTAGCTGCGGCAAACTACCAACCAGATCCGAGCGCGTCAGTGCTGAGTCGTCGCCCGCGTAACGTCCTCCTCGACCCGCTCGAAGGGTGGATCGACGGAGATCAGGACTAACCGTCGGGGGTCACGTTTGCACTCCCTACTCCTATAACCAGTAGGGAACATGTTAATGATACCAACACGTTAGGGAGAGTTCGCCTTCGAGCACGGCGAAACACTCAAACCGCGTACACTAAATACACCCGGGTCCCGGGGCGGTTCTCACCACCTCCCGTTCCGATTAACATACATCAGTCAACGGGGTCCAGGTCCGCACACCGGACCCCGATTGACCGTAGCTGACAGCCCCAAGCAATTTTAAGTTACTTAAAATTCTGACACTACACGCATGTCCACATGCGTGAAGTGTCCTATGAAGCTTTATAGAGCCGCATAGGCTAAAAGCATCTACGTCAGTCAAGATTAAGATTAAGATTTTTATGAATTAATTATTGAGGTAGAAAAAGCTTGAAATGTAGAATGAATCGCGATGCCAATAGAGGTAAAACATTAATGCGAGTGAAAATTCCGTGTAATTGACAAGTGATTCATTTCGTTTAATTTATTTTTTTTCGAATCAAGACGAAACATTGCCTGAAAGCCTTAGTATTATGAAATTATAACTAAACAACTTTATCGAAAGGAAGGTATTAATTCTGTGAGCGTTATTGAATTTTTGGAATAAAACAAGATCATCATAAAAAATGAATAAATTATTGGGCTGAATTTACCTTCTCCTCAGTATACCTTACTTTTACACATACGTTTTTTACGTCTTGATGTCTGCGAGTGGGTCGCTTCATGAGTAAAAAGTTCGAAAACAAAAAGAAAATGTTGTGCTTCTTTTAATACATTGAAAGATGTTCTACATACTATTTGAATAGTTGAAATTAATTTTTAAATATAATTAAAGAATAACCTAGAATTTTTAATGACTTTTCCGCATGAATTAATATTTCCTCAAACAGCCTTTGTTTGTGTTTTAAATGTTTTAACTGTCGTAACATCAGTCATTATGTTAGGTGTAATTTGATACGGCAATATCGGTGTCATTTGATTTAAGCGTGTATCTTACAATTAGTCATCACGGGCAATGATTGAACGATATGCACGCTTGCAAACGAACATAATTAATTTTGCTTTCGCAAATGAAGCCTATAAATACCATCAAATCACACGATTTAACGAGAATCACAGATAAATATTTATTTTACATCAGATTGTTGAATGACTTCATTAAATGTTTACTCATGAAATTTCCATGAAAAACACGAAAATTTGTTGTTGCCTGAGGTCGCGTAATCAAAAAAGATCCTCGATTTCCCCTTTTATTTTTGAAGTTGGAATAATAATATTTACATAATTACTTATTTACATTAATAAACGAAAACTATGTTAATAAAAAGAAATGAATGCTTTAGTTTTACTTCTATATGTTAATTTTACTTTGCTGTAAAAAAATATTGATACGAAGAGAGATCATTTTACATTTAATTTTATTAGCCAGAAGTCGTATTTACTTGCAAACATTGTTGTTATTTTCGTTGACCCCAATTTTTTTAATTATGGCTTTTATATTTAGAGCTGCACTTTAGTTTCCCACAAAACCAAACTTCGAAATAATTGTCGCCACACGAAACAGCTATGTCTAAGTTCAGTGACTCGTAAGCAACTAGTAAAACTAGATCGAGGCTTTGTTCGAGTTAATTCTGATTTTAGGATTTTTTGTTTTCGGGATAAATTTTTATTTAAATTGATCTCGGTGGACTTGAATGGTTGTTGTTATTATCGGTTTTAATATTTATTTACGAATATCTAATGTCTATCTGTATTTGTACATATATACTTAGTTAATTTATTATTTTGATTATGAATTGACTTATTATTAATAATTATGTAGTACGATCGATATAAATTTTTTTCAAGATGATGTTCAGGATTTGCGAGTTTTCGTGGCAGTTAAATCCGGCATAGTACCAATGATCGCGTTTTGGCAAACGTAGACTAAGACGCTCTTCAGTTAGGCGGAGTGACGATATGAGAAAAGTGGTTAGCGGTTAGGAAGAGCTGAAGATCAGATTAAGTATCGGAGACTCAAACTACAGATCAACTTATAGATACGTATTTTTTTCCGATTAAGTTTAAATTAATCCATGTCAATGTGCCATTTTATTATAATTATACGACTATTGACAGATATAATTAAGTAAAAGCCAAAGTACTTGCAATAATAAATCTATCGTCATCATGCAATTGTAGGAATACTTTATTGAATGTATTAAGATATATGATCGCATTAGGATGCGAACGTTAGGAAGTCCATGAAGCTTTTGATAAATGACGAAACAACTGGTAAGTTTACGATATGTTAGCGTAATACTGGTTCAAATATATAAATAATAATATTAGTTTTTATATTGTGATAACTTTGGAGTTTATTGTTAAATTGTAACCATTTAAGCTTACTCATTTAAGAGATAATATATCTTGCAAATATATTCATATATTATTGAAAGGTTAGGTTTACCGGCTTTCAGGAAAAAATAAAATATATCGTTAGTACGAATTAAGTACGTAAGGGTCAGTCAACAAAGATTTCTTGTTTTTAATATAATTTGCACATTAGTATGTCTGTATTTTAATCTCGATCTGATATAATTACACTACAATCTACAAGAATTTATCCAAAGACGGGGAATATATTATAGTGTGCAAATGCAAACTTTTCTTTTCGACGGAGAAAGATGAGGAGCAGAGGCGGTGACATTAAAATGATTTCTTGTTCCTGACGACTGTTAACGCTATATGGCCCTGATACGTAGCTGGGACTGAACTTTTACATGCCCTAAACCCAGCAAAGAAACGACAACACAAAGTTTTTTTGACACCGCGGCATTCGAGTCCCAAGGCACCGATGTGCAAAGCACGGGTCTATACTACTACGTTACAGAGGCAGTTAATGAGGCAGGTAAGAAGGTACAAGATATAGGATAATGTTAAAAGGAAATATTGACATTGACAAAATGTTACAAATTTTCACATAGCTGATTAAAAGAGCCGCGATGACTTGACGATGCCGGCATTAATTACTTATTACTTTTTTTCATTATGCGCTTGATATATGATGATTTTTTTTTTGAAGTGACAAGAATTTAGGTGTCTAACGTTTAAGCTAATAATAGATACAGCAGAATACTTAAAAATTTACGACTGATAGTCGCACATAGTTAGTAAATTTGAAGGAAACAGGAAACATTGTCTTACAAGCCAGATCACATTTGCACATTGCTATGACTTGTAATAACTGGCAATGTTTTCCCCCAGGTAAACTTTGCAAAAGAATTTTTCCAGTTCCATAAATTACCGTATCCAATTACTTTTTATTCGTAACGATCTAAATATTATTTACAATTCACGTATATGTAATTTTATTAAAGAAAATAATATTAAAGGTTTTCTCAAGCAAAATCAATCGAAATATTTAAGGTGACCTTTTTTTTATGGAGTAGTCAAGTAAACGAGCAAGCAGCTCACTTGATGGAAAGCAATAGCCGCTGCCCGTAGACATTTGCAACGTGGAACGTTTTGCAAATGCGTTGCCCGCCTTCCGTATGGGAATTATTGGAAGGGAAATGATAGGGGAGAAGGAGGCTGGAAAAGGAAGGAGGGAGAGGATGGGCTACCAGCCACCTCACTGACCGAACGAAACGCGCAAGCACAAATACTTGAGCTTTACGGCGATTTTCTGTGAGGTCGGCTTGAGTTGTTGAGTTTCGGCGGTCTGGTTTGAGTTGATCCATTCAGCAGCAGCGAAAGCTAGTAGTAGCTCTGACACCGTAATCTGTTCTGTAAATCTAAAATCTTGTTTTGACATCTCATATGTATATTCCGATATGTTATGCCAAATGAACACTGGGTCGTTCTGGTTTAGTAATGTGTCGACGACATGATGCAGTAACCGTCATAAACGTTAAAGCCGTCTATAACAGTTATCATATATATTGGATTACTTGGAATTAATGTGCGGTCAAATTACATTTTATTATGATAACCTTTAGGTTTAACGGCCATGTTGCAGCAACTAAAATTTATAAATAATTTATAAGAATCGTGGTGGATGATAAAAAAAATTATTTTACTGGAACGGACTTTCTCTGTGTATAGTGTGTCTCAGCATTGCTTGTCCCATATCCATTTAATACAAACTAATATAAAATTATAATAAATTAGTACAAATTAATCTACTTATCTAACGGTTTACAATCATTAAGAGAACGAGTTTCGGAAAAAAGCTTGATATTGTTTTGATGGATCGGGCATACTGAAGCATATTTTTCATCAACAATACGAGTCATAGTGTTGAAAATATCGTAAAAACAGAAACAAATAAGAAGAATCATTTAGGCCTGGTTTAGGAGGCAGGAGACGTGTGAAGTTATATACCGATTGAAGTTGTTCGCATAGTCGTTTTCACCAATAAATTAATCCCAGTCACTCTCTCACAAATTAAAAGACAATCTGGGGTTCTTGGACGGACTGATCTAGTATCAAATAAGGTATATATATATATATATATAGAGAGAGAGAGAGAGAGAAATACAGAGGTGCACCTTATTTGGTACTAGATCAGTCCGTATATACCTATATATTTTTTATAAATAGCAGTTCGTATCCTAATTTATAACTAATGCTATTTACAACTTATCACTTTATTGATTACCATCGTATGAATCTCAATTACTAAGGCATTATAGTCAAATATAGGCTTATAACACTTATGTGGCTCAGTGGTATAGTTTCGGAACAAAGCGGTATTAATTTGCATTTATTAACGCAGGCTGCGTTTCCACGGGCAGAAATGGTTTATTTTCTATTTAACAGTTTTGAGATTTTAAACATAATGCATAGTTGGAAGTAAGTTGTAGTTAAACGCATATAAAATCAATATTTTATGTACAACATATATTAATTCAATACTATTTATCCAGGTTTAATTAATAACTTTAATGCACTTTCTACAGTTTAAAGTTATTTTTAAATGCATTAGCGGAATTAGAAATCACAAATGGATTTGAAGCTTGTCTGGCTTGTAATGTTTCATCAATTGGACTGAACACTGATTAACTAGATTTATTGATACATTGGTTACAAAATGAAACCTTCTTTTTGTATAATTAATTATATTAAAAGGATAGACAAATACAGCCGTAGCCGTAAAAAGGCTACTGTCAATAACTTACTTGATTTTTGCTTCTATTTAAGCGGAAAGGGCAGTACGTATTGATCTCCTTGGATTTTAATTTGTTGAATATGTTATTGTCGACAGTTTTGAAATTGAGACTTGTTTTTATTTTAGTAGGCTCCCATATTATTTTTGGGACGCATTGGTATTGGTTTAGAAGTACTTTGTAGGTTAACAAACCTAATAAAATAGATGGGTGGTCCAAAATTTGATAATAACTTAGTTTGTAGAAACACTTTAAATAACTTAGTTTAAAAATATTCTCCATATTTCTAATAAAAGGATTTTTATATAAAATTAACATAATTTAGGAGTTTAACAGTAACAATAATCCCTCGTTTTTTTTTAATTTGATCCAGAATTCTGCTGATAAGTCTTATTTTGCGTTCCAAATAGTTTTTCGCTACTTTTGCCTGTGTTGGACATTATGATTTATTTTTCATAATGTCTAGCAAACTAAATTTATTTTCAACATTCTCTCCAAACTTATTTGTCAGTGATGTATAGCTGAACGCAGAATTGGTTTCTTCTCGTGAAATAGTTTTACTTTAAATTTACGAAACATTTAATTATCGGTGCCACCAGTATCTGCATGCAATTGCGATACTACCATACAAGCCCAAAAGTCCAGCTTGCCCTACTAACTTTCCGAATAATTTATTTTTAAATTTGAGCGTTGCGGGAAATTATGTGCTAATTAAGATTTATAAATTTTACTCTTTGGTAGGGCAAGTCGGGCTTTTGGGCATGTATGGTAGTACCGCCACTGTCTGTTCGGTACTTCAATTAATACTCTAATGTTGCAAATTTTACCGTTATTTTTTACTGTCAAATCCTTATTTATCTTAAGATACTATACGCATTTTCCCTAGAATTTTTAATGGCAATATAATATTATTATTTCTTTAAGTTCTCGTCTGGTTCGGTTTATAAATATACATATTGATATATGAAATATAATAGAAAATAAAATACAAATAGATATATACATAATAAATACTAAAATTTATTATTATCATTACTACTATAATTCAATGAATCCTGAAACATGTTATAAGAGGCAAATCTCACCTTTACTGCGAATGTTAAACAATATATTTCAATCATCTCTTAGATAAAAAATAAAACTCATTTGAAGTAGATGACAAGAAAAAAACACTCGTAGTAAAATGTTAAGAGGCTGCTCCTTGACGCACAGGGGTTGATAATTGCTTGAACAATAAAATTGCGACCCTCTGCACAAATTAGTGTTAATTTGATATAATTTTATCCGGGTTGGAATATATTCTAATTTATAAACAAATTTTATTTAAACTCGGCCAAGAACAAAAAGTTTAACTGAAGTGAATTTGAACAAAAATAGTTTTCATTTTAGTAAAAATAATTGGCACCTTATATATATTTTTATGTCGTATACAAGCAAAGGCAATTTTTCTCAACTTTTGATCAGCATGGCAAAATCCAGTACTACGGTCCAGTACGTTATTACTTTTTTGAATTGCATTTTTTAACGGCATTGAATAAAACGGTTCACCTGATTCAAAGTGATTATCACCTTCGGCATGCAACACACATTGAGGTCCAATTGTACATTTATTTTTTTAGCGTAATTTAGAAATACAGAAGTGTTTATCTAAGGAACTATGATAATGTTACTCTGTTCCGGATTTGAAGAGCTAAATTTTCGGAGTAAGCACTGGGCGTAGAGATTTACAAGGAAAAAGGCATGGAGCGGGTTGTGAAGTTAAGTTAAGAGTTAGCAGAAGACATTGAGTGGCAATGTGTTGTAATGTTGGGCACATTGTTTAGTTTTGTTGCTTATAAGGTACACAACTTTCGCACTATTTAAATATCTTGTATAAATATGTAATGTACTAAAATGTGGAGGTTAATGTACAACTATACCTATTCATAGTCAGCCAGGTAATATTTTAAATCGGTTCTACACTGGATTATATATTAAAATCATAGAAGTTCTATTAAAAATTGTAGTTACGACTAGTTTACCTTTACCTAACTTTATGTCAATGGCATTATATGTTTAACATTTACTATTCATTTCGAATCAGTTTTTTTATGACTAAAATATTGTCAAATATTATGGCAATTACTTGCTCTGATTCAAGAGTAAAGTTGCGGGAAAATTCTAAAATAAGGACAGTGTGGATTTTTTTTAGTGAATAAATATATTTTCGTTCAGATTGGTTAAACTAAAATTGAAAAAAATAAATATTGATATAAATTGAAAGTAAGGTAACGTTATTATGAATGCCCTATAATAATTCAATTACAATTTCTTTTTTGCACTATATTAACTATATTACTTATTACAGGTCTGTACGGTCTCACACAGCGTGTGTAAAAATAAGCGTTAAATTCTTTTTCTTTATTCCTAAATAATTTTCATGTGTTTTAGTCACCTCCTGATTTACATGTATATAATTGTTCAGCTTCTTAAAGCTATCTCGATGACACTTTTTTATTTCTTGATCGTCAAAGAATAACTCGTCTCAAGTTTATAGGTTCTCAGTCTCTTACTTAGTTTATAAGAGACAATAGATACACTATTCTCGTTAAATAGTCAAATTATTTCTTCCTCGAGCTCTGTATTTTAATTATTATCATTACAACTTACATCATACATCTTTGTGTTAATAGTATATGCTATGTAATAGAGTAATAATTATTTTAAAAAACTAAAAATGTAAAAGAAAAACGTATAAAGCGTAACTGTAACCATAATAACTACTGTAATATACATATAAAAAAATAATATTATTCTCTATAGATATTGATAGATATTTGTGATTTACAATCACAAATGTCTACAATGTATACACAAGTGTCCCATTATTAGCATTACAAAAACTTAAGTATTGCAGCAGCTTTCAATTGACTGTAAGCCGAAATTACTGTCGCAGATGAAAAATACGCAAGTCGTCACTAATGAGCGAGGGGACGTGAATTTAACAAACGAGCAATTTTTGTTTAAAAATATTTCCCAAGAGTAATCAAGTTTATAACATTTGTCGCCAATATAAATATTCAAAATAGTAATATAACAAAACTTCAGATATATTTCATAATTTATTGTAATTAAATCGTTCATGTCTAATGTAATTGATTTGTTTTCTTCTAAACACGTTTTTCACTTTAAAGAAAAACTGTTGCTGTGCTGTGCTTTGTAGTAAAATAAGGCGAAATTATGATAATAACCGTATAAACGTTTTCCTAAAGTGAATACAGTCATGGTTTCTGACTTAGGTACTAACAACTAATTGCGTCTGAGTTATTTTAATAGTTCTAGGATTGTTAGAAGCTTCACTTCCACGAACTTTAAATTCGTGATATTTTTACAATTTTTTTAATTTTTGTAAAATAAATGGCAACCTTGAAGTAATGCTGAAAGTCATACTGACCCTGGGTTGATTTCTATGCAGAAGAAGACAGACCAACGGTTATATTTTTATTTATAAAATTAGTAAGGAAGTATGGATTACAGTGCATTACTGTATATACAGACAACTATTTGTATTTTACCATAACGGCTTTAGGTCTTTGAACGTTTTAGTGTGTAAGTACGCAATTTAATTTGGATTTGGTATCTTCATCTTCCTTAAAATTTTTAAAAGCAGGACTTTTCCCTCTTATTTTTTACGTTGACTGATGTTTGTGATTTTACCTATGTGTAGTACTACCCTTTAGTATAATAATCCTGCGGATATGCTAAGTTCCCATAAATTCAATAGACCTTACATCTTCAAGATAACGCATGGAATTACTTGAAGTGGACCGCAAGCGCGATGGCCGTCGAAAAGTAGGGTTCTTTCGCGAAACCTCGCTGGGATAACACCGTACTAAACAATAATATTTTAGCAGTACACAACCAAGCTGAGCTTCGACCAGTTGCATGCTTATTGCTTGACTCATCCTTGAGGCAAGTGTGTCATTTGTTACTAGGAGTAGATTCGAACAACAACAACATATTTTACAAACCTATATATATATATTCTGCTGAGGGAGAATACCACCACCGTTAAACTGGTGGGCGTACTTTGTGTCTGTTATTGTCTCTGTATATTGCAAAAGCGTATAAAAATTAGCACTTTTTAATTGTTTCTTAAAAGGTACGCGTACACGTTATGTAAAAAACATTTTATTTTTCTGTGTAAATGAATGTATGCAATACACGTGAAAAAGGAGTCTTTATATCCAATTAATATGTTAACACGATTATCGATAACGCGTGTTGCATACATACATATCATAATATGAATCGAGTCGAAGCCGTTGGCATTTTACTTGTACGTGTAAATACAATTTTTATTGTGAATGCATATTTTTTCTTTTTTGTAAAATTTATTTCGGAAATCAACTGATATAATACTTTGACGATATTAATATGGTCCCTCTTTAAGTACTTTGAAGACTGAAATTTTCAGTGTAAGCGGATTTCACCATTGTATTTACAAGAACCTGGAAATATCTTAAATGTGAATTTCGAAGTGCTGCGTCTTATCTTGTTTGTTTTGTTACGTTTGTCAGCTAGCACATAAACAACCACTATCGTGAGGTTGCTTCTTTGTTTCTTTATTTTGTTTGTTAGATTTTAGTTAATAGCAAAATAAGAAATATGTGCGCCTGCATTAATCATAGAGTTTTTTTTAATTATGTAAGTTTTTTAAGATAAGTTCGACCATTAATTAAAAAAAAATCGTATCATAATACGATTTTTTTTGTATGCCATTAACTGGTATGGTCAATTGATATTTGTGCAAATGAAGGATTATATGAGACAAATTTTATGATAAAATTTTTGTTACGATAGTATAATTGTTATGGAATAACTCTATATAATTTTATTTTATTTATTTTATTTTATTATAACTGACGTAGATGCTTTTAGCCTATGCGGCTCTATAAAGCTTCATCGGATTGCCGAATCCGTGGAAATGCTGGTTTCCACGAATTGGATAGACCCCACGTCCTGCGGGGTCACGCATGAGGACATGCGTGTT
>DWHO01004981.1:0-10636 GCA_018247575.1 Eurytides lysithous rurik | reverse complement strand
TGTGAGGTTGTGGTACTAATCCGGTTCGAGCCGGCCCATTCAGCAGCGGGAACAGCTGCGTGGCTCTACCACCGAAAAATTAATTTATTATAAACGATATATCATAAGAAGCTGTTTTACAACTAGGCTACATCTTCTCTAGCATCTTTCATATTTCAATATTGTGTTATGAAAAATCTTCGATTAGAACTGATCAAAATCAAGGTTATACCTATTGTGCTGGAGCAGCACAATACCAGGTGACACATGCCACATCTGCCTTACAGCTGCTTTACATCAGACACTCGAATTACTTGTCTCGTCACCTACTCATTATCTAAAATATTTAAATTTCTTATAAAACTTATTAATCGAATAAATCTTAAATAATCTACTTAGTTTCGTTTCAAGCATATGTTCGCAGTACAAAGCGCAACCAAAATGGAATTTCTGAGGACACCTTAACCTTCTGAGGAAGCCTTGCGATATACCGTTTACAACAAAAATACGTACAATTAGGGAGAACTCAAAAAGTACTCGTCAATTTTTATAGCTTTCAAATATAATAAGAATCATCAAAATCAGTACACCCGGTAAAAAGTTATGATAACAGTAACACATAAAAAAATACAGTCGAATTAAGAACCTCCTCCTTTTTTGAAGCCGTTTAAAAGCATAAAATCCAGTAATAATGCAATCAATTTTCCAAGTAAACGCTTGAATTAAAAACTACCCAAATCAGCGCTTTTAGTCAGGACTTATACTTAAATGTAGCCCCTTCGCCGTGCAGCAGCGACGTTTAACCTTCGACGCGGGGGTTTCCTGCAAGAGACCCTACTCTGAAATGCTGGAAAGAAGAGAAGAACAGATGTGCAAAGCCAGTTCGATTTAAAATTTTACCCTATTTAAATACATTAATATAATTATATTTGTTATTTGTTGTTTGCTTATGTGTTAATGTTATGATCCTGATGTGCTGTTAATCGTGATGCTTGTCAGTGAATCCAAAATTTATCCGTAAATAGTAACACAATATAGATTTCTAAAAAGTTGAAAGTTAAGTAACTCTCCTGGTGTATATGTCTTGTCTATTGGCTTTCAAGGTTGAATGACTAAAAACAATTTAAGTTTAATATCTTTTAATTCCTTTTCCACACAATAGAACAGCAATAAAACATTTATGTCACTTCTATTTTAACAAATAAATTCACTGCGAATGATATTGCAATAAAAAGTGAATGTTTTATTTGTCAATTCGTGTTGTAATGTCAGATGACCAATAATTCATTTTTAATGGAATTGCCTTAACCATATTCCTTGTCGGGACAAGGAATATATATTTTTCTCATATTTTTGTTTTGACAAGGTTTTTTATAGCAAGCGAAATATATATGACATTTCATAAATTGTTATGAACAATATTACTGTATAAATTTATTTAACTTTTGTCCAAAAATTAACGAAAAATGACGGTTAAACTAAACTAAAAACTAAGAATTTACAAATGATAACCATCAGAAACAAATAGCCAATAAAGTAGTTGTTAACAACAAACTATGGATTGTAATGTAATATTTCTTTCGCTAATTCAAAACACCTTTCGTCTATCTCTGGTGACAATTCTTCAATAAAAATATCCCTAAGACAATTTTCACAAACACTAACGACATGATAAATCGCGGTGCCCCGATTGATCATGTTGTTAGTGTGATGCCGGTGCGGGGGGGATGATACTTCGTAAAAGTAAAAAGAAAACGTACTTTCAAATTTTCTTATTGTGCTCTTACCTAAAATTATAATACTGTCTATTTCTAATATTTGTACATAACTGCTACCAGTATAATGAGCAATTCAGTGCTACAAAGCCAGTTGATTGGCCGTCAATTTTAATTAATATTTTTATTGGTTTTTCTGTTTACAATGTTTTTGTATATAAGTAGGCACAATTTAGCGAAATACACACATTCACAAGGAGTCAACTAGTCTTTCACTTCGAACCCGCATCGACCTCCAAACATACATTCATCCTTAGCAAAACGTTCTATAGAAGTATTTAGTGGAACATAATCATCATCCAGTTAGATTATTGTTAGGTGTCACATAACCCATTTGTGTAACACGTGCAGCGAAGTGGATGAATGTAAGTCCACAATTCTTCAAACAAAAGCTCTTTTCGGGGTTCGTTCAGGGTTTGAATTTAGTCCCGATGCCATCTCTGATAAAGTTTTAAAAAGACTTCCCGCTCATTTCATAAGTAATAGTAGTCATATGACCACTATTACTTTTGAATAGTCTCCTTGATGGTTCTTCTTATATCTTAACTGACGTTGACGCTTTTAGCCTAAGCGGCTCTATAAAGCTTCATCGGATCGCCTAATCCGTGGAAATTCTAGTTTCCACGAATTGGATAGACCCCACGTTCTGTGGGGTCACGCACGAGGACATGCGTGTTGTCAAAATTTTAATTTACTTTATTTAAATTACTTAGAGAATTGTCGGCTACTCGCGAACTCTTTCCACCGTGGTTATGGGGCTACTGTGATTCCTACTGTGTGTAAGAATCACAGTGTACCTGATAACTATCGACCCCTTTCTCGACCGGGTCGAGGAGGGCATTATGCGGGTTAGTGCATAATTTATTTTGTATCACCTGAAGGTGGTTCAGGTGACACTTGAGGATATGCGAAGGCTGGATATGCGTACGATGGACGCAATCTTTGAACAATAAGAACTTTTGTCTTAAGGACATTTTGCTCCTTGGGTTTGTTAGGGAGTAGAGAAGGCCGCAGAAGTAGGCGACTTTATTCCTAACAGTTTGGGTGTGGTTTCGAAATAACATTTTGGCGTTGAAAGTGACTCCGAGGTATTTGACCTCCCTCTTCCAAGGAATTGGTTGGCCATAAAGGGTGATCTGGTCCCAATTGCTTGTGCTGGCGAGCATGGATGAGAGAACCGATGAGAGATTTGGTTAGGAAGTTAACCCGGGTGAAGTGTATCGCTACGGTTTTCTCCGGGTTGACATCTATTCTCCAAGTGCGAAATAATTCACCGAGGCGAATGGCGGCGCATTAGAGGCGGACAGTTATACGGTCAGGTAGCCTGTCCGTATAGTAAAGGGTAGTGTCATCCGTGAAAAGCTCGAGTTCGACTTGAGGATCTTTGGGGATGTCGCTCGTGTACAGTGAAAATAAGAGAGGGGAGAGGACAGAGCCTTGAGGGACTCCGGCCCTGAGGGGAGGGGTAAAGGATAGGGTGCCCTCTATTTGACATTGAAAAGTGCGGTTCGACAAGTAGGCTCGTATGATGTGCACGAGTCTGGCACGTTGAATGCGAACAGCTTGTAGATCAAGCCGTTGTGCCAGACTTTGTCGGATAAGTTTGCGACATCGAAAAAGAATGCACCTGTGGTTAGGGGACGGGGTCGGTTCATACTTTGGAGGTAATGCGGGTTCGAAGTAAAATGCTTGTTGACTCCTTGTGAATGTGTCTTTATTTGGTTAAATGTGCTTACTTATATACTAAAACGTTGTAAAATAAAAAACCAATAAAATATAATATTAAAATTTGTCAGCCAGTCAAAGCACCAGTTTTATATCACGCGAGCCGCGTGATTGCCTTCGTGTCCCTTGCGCACACCTCATTCCGATGACGTAATAAATAGCGCGTCCCGCGCCGGCTTGGTCGCCTTTTTCTCCACAGCTGCCCGAGGTGATGACATACGCAATTACTTCGTTCGGCGTCATAAACTTCGTCGCGTCTTGATGAAGATTGAAAATAATTTGCAGTCGGAGTATTTATGAAGAAATATTTTGTGAAAAGAAGATTATTGGAGATTGTTGAAGAAATAAATATATTACGTAATTATTGAAGATGTGCGTCCAGTACGCCACAATACCTTTCAGGATGTGCTCCGCCAGACCTTCGTACAAGCTTCATTTTTATTAAATAAATTCAGAGATATAGCATCAAGTTAAGATCATCGTCGATTCAATGGACAAAATGTACAAACATATTCTGGGTCGGATTAATAAATGTAACAAATCTAAATCGTATTCCTGACTAGCAGTTCGAATTTAGAGCCGAATACTGTTCTCGAAGTGCACTACGCGAAGGAGCACAAATTCTTAAATCGCTACTACGACGCTCCAAAGTAAAAACTCTTGTAGGTTTAAAAATGTAAAAATTGTATTTTTGTAACATTTGTATACTCTATCGTCTTTATAATCTGTTTAGTTTTGTTGTGACATACTTGTTACTCAAATATTCTGGTAATTCAAATAATAACTAGCTCTATTTAATATAATTAAACAAATAAAAATACGCACTTAGTAAATAAAATCTTAAAATGCATAATGTTACGCCACAGCATACGTGGAATACTTTTAAAAGGTACGAAAACAACGAGTATGTTTTAAATGACAGGTTATGTTTGCTGTGTTGTTTTTTTTGATAGATCAGACAGGAAGGCGGTTAATGCCACTTTCAATTCATTTTGGCGGGAAGTTGTTCAACGACGATTGACATAGTTGAGTTTCTAATTCTATATTATTTTTAGTTAACCGCAAGTTTCACAAAATGAGTATTCCTAAATCAAAACCATTCACCGTCTTCGTAGAGGGTAATATTGGAAGTGGGAAAACTACATTTCTCGAACATTTTCGACAATTTGAAGATATTACTTTGTTGACGGAACCTGTTGAAGCGTGGCGAAATCTTCAAGGGTGGAATTTGTTGGTACGATTCACAATGAATTTTAAATTAAGCTTAAAATATTGTTATATACTTTATAAAGTTCATGTACATGTGTTTTACAGGATCTTATGTACAAAGATCCGGCGAAATGGGCGATGACCTTTCAGGCATATGTTTCTCTCACTATGCTTGAGATGCATTCCAGACCGACAACCACGCCAATTAAATTAATGGAGCGTTCGATACACAGTGCTCGGTATTGCTTTGTTGAACATATGATGAGGGCAGGTACCTTGCATCCAGCACAGTTTGCAGTGCTTGACGAATGGTTCAGGTTTATTAAAAAGCAAATTCCTATTGATGCAGATCTTATAGGTCAGTGTGAGAATTTTTTTAACATTAGTTTACTTATTCTGACATTAATATCTTTGTTTGTCATATGCCTGCTTTAAAAACCATTGATCTGTAAACCCAGATTGAGGCCTGTAAACTTATTACTAGCAACAGCAGAGGAACTCGGACAAAGTAATAATTATACAATTAGTTTTGATAAAAAGAAATTAGCATCATATTGATAATAATGAAGAAAATCCATCATTGTTTAGGATTTATTGTATTGGTTTTAATAAATGAAAAAAATTGTTTAGTTAATCTATTGATCAGGTAATAAATAAAATAAATTGATTGGTTGGGTTAGTTAGGTGCACATGTTAATATATAAAGAAGCTCCCAGAAATAGGTCCACATATACAAAATGATAAATCACATGTTTGAATATCAAGATTTTTTTTTTTCTTAAAATATAGACATCTTCATTTTCATTCTTAATGTTTATTTTCACTATTATTTATTAATATTAAAATTTATTTGTCAAGTAAAATATATAGTTATTTGCATATAGAAAGCTCTTAACTTGGGACTTCAGAAGTTGTAATAATTGCTTAATATTATTATTTTAAAACTATGAAATATTAGAACTTTGAGCTTATTTTTTATTATTGATAGTTTTTTTTCTCATTCATTATCATTGATATAATAATAACATTCATATTTGCTTTTGTTTGTTCAGCTCTGTAAATAAAAAATTACATGGTGTGATGAGATAAGAAGCTTTGTAAATTTTATTATATTTTGTTGCTTGGTGACTGCATCATGAGATGAAAACAGGAGGAATACATAAATTAAATGAAAATAGATGATGTATAAAAATTTATTGTAAATATCAATTGTGGCTGTATTTTTTATAGTTATGTAATATCCAATTATCAGTATTTATTTTTGAAAGTGATATAATTTTGAACTCCTTGTTATTTCAGTCTACCTGAAAACTACCCCTAGTATTGTATATGAAAGAATTAAGAAAAGGGCTCGTTCAGAAGAACAATGTGTCCCTTTGACTTACATTGAAGAATTGCATAGACTACATGAAGACTGGTTGATTAACAGGACCCATGCTGAATGTCCTGCCCCTGTAAGTATCCTTCGTATTATTATTTTAATTAACAATATATTTTTTTGTTAATTCTGTAACAAAAAGTAATTATATATTTTCTTTTTCATAATATTCTCTGCAGTTTTGTATTTAAAGAATAAGGGAAAGATTATCATATGATTTTTTTTAATTTTTGTTACAAATTTTAACTTTTATGTGTTCATTGAGGAATCTTGTTTTATTAATTTATTTAGTGTTTCCATGCTCCTATAGTTTTAAAGGGTTTGAAGCATTCATTTGTCAACTTTTTAAAAATTTGTAATCTTTTTTTACATAAAATAGCGATGAGACAAGCATGTTGTGTCCCTGATGGTAAACGACACATGCCAATCACAACATAATGCCACACAATCTGCTAGGCAGGAAATTTCGGAAATTGATTGACAAGATTTTATTTTATTTTTATATTATATCTCTATGTGGAGTAGTTAGGAATACAGTGCTTAAATGCAGTGGTTCCACACTAGGAAAACTCTGGGAGAGAGAGAGAGAGAGTCTTACTATTTAGCATAAGTGGATGTTTAGAAAACTGATAGCTGTCTAATGTGGCTCGGTGACACTTAAATTAGGACTAACTATGTAGTTACCATTTTGTGTACAAAAAGATCTTTTTATATATATTTTTCTTTTTATCAAAGCAACCATCCATGTTATTAATGCATCTTTCCAACACCTTGGTAATTTTTCAGTAAGAAATCATATAGATCTTTTCAATTCCATTTTTTACAGTTTCTTGGTTATCGATTTCATTACCAAGTGGTTGTCCAAATTATTAATCAAAAATCGATCAATCTACTAAGTATTAGTGATTGTTTTTTTTTTTTAATTTTGTAATATTTTAATTCATACTTTTTGTAATTAGAAAAAACAGAATCAAATTATTTTCTGACTGAAGTCAGAAGAAGTCCTAATAATTATTTTATTAATAATAGATTCAATTATGACAGTAACTTGGCATGTAGGAAATGGTAAAAATATGAAGGATAAAAATATATAATTTTTCAGGTACTAATATTGGATGCAGATCTAGATTTGTCACAAATTACCGAAGAATACAAAAAGAGTGAGCATCAAATCCTCAGGAAGGCTGTTGATGTTGTGATGAGTTCACCAAACAAGTTAAGCCCAAAGAAACCTATCAACAGTTCACCAATATCTATTGTTCCACACTTTAGACTTTAACAGTATTTGTTCATATTAATTATTTTTATTTTATTTTAAAATTGACGTAATTATGATTTCTTAAGATTTTGTTTAAAATATATTGTCACATGTTTAAAAATAATAATAAATAAATAAAAAATAATAAAATCACAAATATAAAATATAAAAATAGCTTGCATTATGTATTGATGAAGTAAATCATGTTTTAAATACTTCTACATACTGATTAGACTGTCTAATTCCTAGGCATTATTAAGGTTTATTGATAAGTGCATTTATTTAATTGATTTGTAATGTAGCATCAATTGTAAATGGTTTTCAAAATGGCATATCTATCTCAAATTTTTGTTTATTCAGATTTGCTATATGTCGAGAAATAGTATATTGAATAATATATTATAAGTAATAACTAACAGAGTTAACAAGCATTATTCTTGGATTAACACATTTTACCTGTGATAACAGTTTTAAATCAAGAATTTTAACATTTTCCTTGATGTTTATTATTAACTAAAAAAAAGTGTAGCATTTAAAAATTAGAAAAATTAGAATGTTTTTTTCTGTATATCCTAAATACCTGTAAACATTGTATTTAATTTTTTTTCATTATTTTTTTGGGAAAATTTTATTAAATCGAATATTCCAGTGTGTTGTATAGGAAGCTGTTGCCTATAATTAATAAGTAAAAATTATATTTTTTTTGTTTTAATTAAATAAAAATAATATTAATCTTCATTCAAAATAATATTAACCTAATAACAAAATTGAAAATTAATTAAGTGGTGACATTTAAATATATGTTATTTATCCTATTTAGAGAAATGGAAATTATATGATTGGAAAATAATTGTTTCTTTTTTCAGCAATATGTCCTGAATCCTGAATCCTGTCCTGTATACCATCTTTGTATCCTGAAAAAAAAAACATTTTGAAAAGCTCTGTGGCATAATGTTGTATGTCGTCAGTACGAACATTATTTTAAATCCGGAAAATTAACGAAGATATTGCCTGCAACTCTATTCATGCATGGGTACACAAATAGTATTTTTATAGCATTTGGGACGAAAAGTGATATCATAAGTATTTTTAAGTAAATGATAAAAGTAACACTTATGAACAAAGCATTAGCTTCAGTTAAAAGTTGCAACGCCTAAGTTAAGTAAAAATGTACATTTAACGACCTCAGATGGGAAATACAATAGGTTTTTTTTAATCCATTTAATATTACTTTCACTTTTACCTTCACCGTCAAGAGTAATGAGCTAAGAAATCATTACTCAACTGTATAAAAAAGAGGCTCTTAATTTAAAACATAAAGGTCTTAACGATAAGCGAGTACATCATTTTGTAATTTTTTAATTTAATTCGCAGTGCCTGATAATGTATATTTTCTGTACCTTCGAAACAGGTGGAAAAAGTAATAACTGCATTTAAATTTGGCATTTGTTTCTAGATATAACAACACTTGGAATTAGCATTAAGAGAGAATGTTTTAAAAAATTGTTTTGTAATTTTCTGTATTATAGGTAAAAATAAGTAATTTTTACTTGGCAACATTAACAGAAATGTCAGATGAATATTTTTTGTCAATGTCATTCTCAGGTGTTTACATGCCGATAACATTTTATTTAGGTCAAATTTATGTTTAATATTTTATAAGTTATTAAATTTGTACAATTAAACGCAAGATGTACTTTTAGTTAAATTATATGTCATATAATAAATTGTGATGACTTGCTGTGGTAACGAATTGATGTTTAATTCAGTGTTAAGCGAAGTAGTGTCGAATAATTTAGAGTTAATTGCAAATTTAGTACAGAACGAATATAGTGCATGTGTTATCCTCGGTGCTCTTGGCCTCACTGGTGCTGCAGTAGTCGTAATTTTATACAGGATTCGTGTGAAGATTCCTTTTAAATAATACAAACAAGAATTTTAGTTGAAAGTAAAAGTTATGTCGCTTACCGCACTCAACTAACTGACCGAGGTATGTAATACTAGAGCAAAGTATATTTAATCGGTAGAAAACGATGACCTTCATTATCATTTATCATGTAATACTTGTTGAAAGATGCATTTATGGTAGTATTTATTGTAATGTTTATGTAAGTTTAAAGTATTTAAAATACATTAAATGTATTAAGTAAACAATTAAAAATTAGTTACAGAACACAAATAAGTGAATTAAGATATAATAGATATTTTTTTTAAATGTATATTTTTATTTAATGTTGTATCCATGTCAATGTTTTAAGTAATCAAATAACTATATTAACCAGTCTATAGTTTAGTATGGTTTAAGTATAATTATATTAATTTTTTATTTAACAAGGTAACCATGTCGGAGCACAGTTTTTTGGACTATAAAAATTTAAGAATTCAATTTTTACCAAGAAGTAGTTTTTGATCAATAGTATTTGTTAAATTTGTTTGCTAAAATCTAACCTTGTTTTACATATTTAAAGGAACCACAAATAAATTTGAAGTGCATTCACATCATGTTTATAGGTTACCCTTATCATTTTTGATAACCAAAAAATATGTAACATTGTGCATTTTATATACTCTGAAATGATTATAATGATATTAAGACATACTTTTATGTGAACCGATGATTGATTTTTAGATATTGGTCATGTATTCTTCAACATATATTTATATGAAAGACAGAAGAGTTAAGTTTTTGTAATAATATATGTCACTAATGTGAAAATCAAATGATAGGTTGTTAAAAAATTGATAACCGATAAGTAGGTTTGTATAACCTCTGCACCATATAAAGAAATGTATTGTTTATGTCCGTTTCTAATTTTGCTATAATGTCTAGTTACTAACCGCATTGGTTATAGCTTCCATTTGCTTGTAGTTGCGAGCTGTAAAAATGCGGCATACTTAAATGTATGCAATTAATGTTGTTCGGTCAGTTGTATTGAAAGCACAGCAAATACTGGTTATCTCACCTCGAACGAAAGTGAGCGCGGCCGGGTGAATGGCGCTAGTCTATCGATATTACCTCATTCGGCCGAGGCATTTCACTTTTCTAGGCAGAAAGCGTAAATTGTCAGTTTTACGCATTTCCACAGTGAGTTTACGGCGTAATTATATTCAAATAGTGCGTCGGCTCTGATTATGTTTAAGAGCGTTATTTTACGATCAGTTTTGGTATTTTTTTTCTCTTCACAAAACGTTATTGCCACTAGAAAATAATTCTTGTGATGTAGGGATTACGTAAATAATAGGTCGGGGCAAAAGTATTTTCGTATTTTGAATGTGTTATTAGTAATCAAACCTCTTTGGCTGTACTGAATG
>DWHO01004980.1:0-10637 GCA_018247575.1 Eurytides lysithous rurik | reverse complement strand
CTGTATAGAGGAGGCCTGTGCCCAGCAGTGGGACATATATAGGCTGTTAAGTAAGTAAGTAAGTAAGGCGACTACCTACAACAAAAGTGCTAATAATAGTATAAATAGCCTGTTTTTAGAGGGCTTTTGCAGATTTTCCGTTTAAAAAATAAAATATAGCGGACCAGATACTGTCAGTTAGACTACCTCTGAATGTTGTTCAAATTGCTGTTATATGCACACGCAGAATAGATTTCGACTTCTTCGACTTTAATATTGTTCATGCTTTAGTAATACGGAATAAATATTAATATATAATATAATGCCAATCAGAACTGATACCATTTGGATTGTCACATGTTTGTCTATTTTTATTGATTTACGTATATTTAGTAATTAATTTATAACTTTTCACGAATAATTAATTTTTGTCCTACAACCGTGGTAAAAAAAATACTATCTATTAATTAAAGCCAAAGTAATAAATAATTAAAAATCAGAATGTACCAATGAACGCACCTAACCATAATTGCGGCATGCAATTGGATGCCTCAGTTGGAAAAGTCAGTAAATTCGTTTTCTTTCTTTTGAGATATGATCAGAAAATGACTGTACAAATAAATTAGATTGTAGTTAATTGGATAAACTTTAATATGACGATCTAAAAAATTTAACTTATTTTTAAAATTATCAATTTTAAGTATCTGATAAACTTAATATGGAAAAAAATGGACTTATTGACTTTAAGAACTGAGGCATCGAATTGTTAACAAATTTTCAAACATGTACTTACATCATATCTCTCTTAAATTTGTACACATTTGAATTTTTCTCTTGCAATATTGGCCTTGAAAAAGCGCAAGCTAAAAATACCGACTCTAGACTAGAGATTTGTACCGAGATTTATTATCAACGTTTCCGCAAATCAACGTGTCAGAGAAAATATTATGAAGGAAAATGCGAGTTTATTACAGGATATAATATTACTAACGGCGCTTTTTGATGCTATTCATGTTATTCCACCATATCGAAAACCGACGAGGAAAAACGTTAACAAATTAATGAACTTAAAAAAATGTATTATGCAACGTTGTTAAAACATATTTCGTCTAATATTTTGGCACTTAATTTGTTCATATCGACTAAACTCTTTTGTCGTGTACTATGAACAAATTAAGGGCTAAAAATTGTTCTTGGACATGTTAAAACCAAGCGAAAATATTGTTAACATGTTTATGCAGTAATTTTTGGGGCAGTCACCTTTGGAAGGTCGCAAATAGATAAAAAGTACGAAAAGTGTCAAATTGTACTAGAGATCGCCTAGTGGTTAAAGTCGACCATAGATCTTTTTTTAAAAAGTATACCTCTTTGTTTATTAATTAACTAAGTCTGTGACATTTATAATTTGACATCTTTGTGTCTGTGTGACGTATTTGACATTAATAACGTAAACATTGAACGTACATATTCGCCTATCTTATAAATATATATTTTTTTATGAATAGATATAAAAGTTTTATATTTCCGCAAACATTGTTTGATTCAACCGTTAAAAAAATTAAAAAGAAACCTAACAAATTACGTCTTTTACAATCATTGAACATTATCTATAGTTACAAGCATCCGTTTTGATAAAATTTATATAAGTCAATAAAAGATATGTTCTACTTCTGTGTTCTGCTATCTGTTTCCATAACAGATCTGTTTCTTCTTAGAATTATGTATATCCTATATATCTTTTAGATTTATGTATATCCGTGAAAACTTTTAATCGGCATCGTCATCATCTCTTTTTCGTCTGTTGATAAATAAATAAAAGTTTTCGCTCCAAAAAAGAAAAACTTTTTGTTGTAAACAATAACGCGAGTGTATGTAAAAGAGGTCAAAGTGTTTCTCATCCCGTAATAATGTATAGGTTATTGACACATTTCATTTGATTAATATTATTAGTGTTATATTTTGCAAATAATGGACACACCAGTCGACCACAATTTTGGTCTTTTGAAAGTTTAGTTATATGACATCAAGGTAGTGGTGACTGATAATTAAGGGACTCAGTATTTGTTCCACTGTAAGGTGGTTGTCATCGAACCATAGTTCACCATTTTACATCATCATTCTACTACTTTACACCATCATCGTGTGACACTAGGAATTGTCAGCATCATAATCATCACTTATCACACTGTGATGATATGCCCGTCGACGGTCACTCACACATCGACGGCGTCCTCGTGGCTGTAGGGGTCCTCCGCGTGGTAGCCGTTCTCGGCGTGGTAGCCCCTCTCCGGCTGCTCGCCTAGCACCAGGAGCGCAGCGCAGAGCAGCAACGAGGCGGCGCGGGCCGCGTGCTCGGACGGCGCGCGCATCTCGACTGCGGCCGCGGGCCGGCGCGGATGCGCTCGTACGCGGCTGCTCAAACTTTTATTTATAGCTTTTGGATTATTCTTTTTTAGACGGCGACTGAAAAAATACTGGCGATCGCTTAATGGTCGAAATCGAACACGGAGGGAGGCCTTCGTGAGAGGCCTCTTTCGTAGTTGAATAATATAGTTTTTTGACTGTGACATTTGTGATTTGCCATTAGTAGTATAAACGTAAACAATTAACGAATAAGCTTATCTAATTTCATATATATTTTATGAATGACAAAAAAATAATGTCCACAAAACTATAACTATAAACTATAACTCGGCCAAATTTCATTCTCCTCCGCGAGTGCGATAGACTGTAAAAGGGGTCCAAAGATTACTCAGCCAATGTTATCTTCCTAAGGAACAAAATGTAAAAAGGACGATTCAAAAGCGCTTTTAACGGCCTATTTGAATAAATATGATTTGATTTACTGTGAACAAACGTTACTGCGTATGTAATTTCAATATCTGAGCGAATTTTACTTACGTATTTCGGCTTCGTAAATTAGGAACGAGAAAATATTGTTTTTTTTTTTAATTTAGGACAGGAAGCTAACCAGAAAACGGCTCACTTGATGGTATCACTGACTGTAGGACATTTAAATTGACTATGTAGCGGGGTGAACTCAATTGATGGAAATAAAGGATTATTAAACACAAAACTATAAATGAAAACTAGTAGTATCTCTTCATCAGTAGCTTATGGCATACTTTACTAAGACCTTATATATGTCAACTAAGTCTTTTCCATGACTAGTCATAGATATTATATAAAACATTTAAAACTACTCAAATAATAAAAAAAAGAAAGGAATTAAACGACTCAAATAGATGATTTACTTTCTAAGATACTTTACTATCTTATTATACAAAAATAACACGATCATTTCTTATTTGGATTATAGTTATTCCCCTCGTAATATCAACATTTAATATTTTCCAAAATTTTTAATAATTATTTTTCTACAAAATCTTTATATCTCTCATAGAAATAGTAATATCACTATTTCTATGAAAACAAAAAAAGAATCAAAAGAAACAACTATCAAGCTGAAATCAAGGCGATTTATAAATGTTTCATTTTTATGTAGTAGTTAGTCTCTACAGTCTTAGCTACTGTTACGGGCATGCGCAACACTTTTAACAGCATAATATTCAAGAATTTCAATTTTCATAATATTCCATAAAGATGGAATGCGATAAGATTAGCTTAGAGCCACGTGTTCATAAGCAGTACAGAGCGTTATTCATTAATTAATTAAAGACTAGATTGTAGTCTTGCTGCACTTACAAGCCGACAGTGTTAGAGCTGCTCTTTATTGAGCGTCCGATCCAATTGCATTTCACGTTTGAGTCGGAGCTATATTACATGTAAGCTGATACAACGGACGTTGACGTTTAATGTGGAAATCACAAGAGCAGAACAGAACAGAATGAAGAGATGAGGAAGTTCAAGAAGCTGCTATGCATCGATTTGAGTTTTATCGATATTTCTTTAGTCGTTCTCCAGTTTTCAGGGAATAAATACTCAGACTTATTTCGAAATTCGGAACTTCGTTATAGCGAAAATTATTGTATAACGAGACTTAGTGATGAGGCAAATAGGTTAATCGCCCGATACCAATTGTTACAATGCTCTTTACAACATAATGTTATGTTACGTCCAAAATTTTCTACGATTTAAGGACCTTTGAGATAGATAAAGTTTTGTTAAAGTTAATGAAAGGTGTAATCGTAATTAATCTGATAATATGCATCAAAAGGACCATACCTTCTACCTTTTATACAAAGCGTTATGATGTAAATTGTGATATTAACATCGATTTAAATATATTTTTAAGAATACCAATTTATGTATAATTAAGTTTACACCACCAATCTGAAATTAAATATTGAGTCGAAATCTTTTCCAAGTAGAATATTTTTTGTAAGGTTAGAAAAATTAAAGGAAAATAATTACTAAGCAGTTCAATACGTCATAGATCTATTTTTATTCAAGGCCTACGTGATATTGGTTAAATTGGTATATTTTAACCAACTAACAATAATTTAACTAAAATTATATTGAAGCAAGAATGTGGCCTTTGGAATTAACTGAAGTAGAATCACGGATTACCTACTTCCCTCGAAAACTACCAGGCTCACACGAATCGAGTGTAAACTGTGATCGAGCTGCCGATGTCCGGCAACTCTACTCGGAAACTACTTTTTATGGGGCAGGTTGACAAACGTGCAGGCGGTAACTGGCTCACCTGATGGTAAGCGATTCCCGTCGCCCATGGCAATTTGCAACATACTGCAAATGTGTTGTTAGCCTTTAAGAGAGGGTGGGAAGAAAATGGGAGGGAGGAAAGAGGGAGTGAGAGAGAGAAGAAGGGGCGGGATGGGGATGGGCCACAAGCCACCTCACACATCGGACGGTACGCGGAAGCAAATACACTTCCACTTTACGGCGATTTTCTGCGAGGTCGTGGTATTCATTCGGTTCGAGCCGGACCAATCAACAGCGGGAACAGCTGCGGGAACCACTTTAAAACTACTATACACATGAGGCCAAAGTATAAAGAGGTAACCGGATTCGACCTGTTTAAAGAGTGCAAACACAAGCAGAAGCCGACGGGTACAAACCCCAAGCGACAATTTGCATTTAGACTCGTTGACTCGTTTGTCGCTATTGCTATTGTAACTATTGACTCCGGCGTCGCGAGTCGTGGGTTCGATTCCCACCCGTGACAAATATTTTTACGAACTACAGATGATCTCGGATATGTCCGTTTGTCCGTGTGAAATTTATGTATGTAAAAATCCCCTATAATAAAATATTATAAAAGATATTTCTAGGTTACAACGTGGGTAGCGTTTTTGTAAAAAGAAAGAGCATGTGCTTACTCGCTAATTGAAGTAAAAAAAATATTCTCATATTTGACGAAGTTTGAAAGCCACTGGCCGCCTAGAGCCAATCCCGAAATAGACTCCAGTGCGTGCCGCCGATAGAGTAAACTCCAACGTATCCAGGGGCGAATACGCGTACTGCGTGGTGACCATGATAAATAAAAACGCGTCGTGTCTTACAAAAAGTGGTGAGAAGAAACTGTGCAATGTCACAGAACTTGCCTATACAACCACAGAGTGGTATGGATGGTAAGTGATCATCGCCGCCCATGGACATTTACAGCATTACAACTTGCATTTGCAACGCATTTGCGTTGCCAGCCTTTAAGGGAGAGAATTTTTAAAAGGAGGAAGAAAGAGGAGTGAGAGAGAGCGGAAAAGGATAGAGGAAGAGGTAGGGGAGTGAGAAAGGGATGGGCCACTGGCTACCTCAGTCACCGGACGAAACGCAGAAGCAAAAACACTTTACGGCGATTTTCTGTGAGGCCGTGGTTTTTTTTATTTATCCGGTTCGAGCCGGCCCATTCAGCAGCAGGAGCAGCTGCGTGGCTTAGCCAGTTCGAGCCAACCCAAACGTTTATATCGGTGTTTAGTTGCTTCTTCAACATTAAATTCGAAATGTTTATTTAAGTAGTCCTTTAGATATGCAAATAAAATAAAGAACGTGAAATTTTCGTCTATGTGAAACTCTTTTGCTTCAATAGTGCGCCCAACGAAAACAGCCACGTTCATAGGTCGAGTAGTGAGTAATACAATTTCAAACTACGTCCAGAATTGAAGTAACAGGCGGCCCCTTCTTTTAGCGGTTTCAATGACATCTTTAACATTTCTGAAGTCATCACTAAGCATCGGACTGACTCGCAAATGATTGCTTAGATCCCAGGCCATTGTTATGGTTACAGCGTTAACAAATTATTGTGTATGGTCAAATCCCCATTTTAACTGTACCCATAGGTAAACACAAGGTGCAATTTAGAGGTCTGGAGGCCCTACGACAACAAATGGGTAGAGGCCCCCTTGCCCCTAGTTATTTTCCAAATAAAATGCACAATTTTAATTTAATTTTTTTCAATAAATATTTTTTTATTTATTACTTTCAATAAATAATTAAATGTGAAACCACAAAAACTCTTTCAACAGACATATTATAAAACAAAAAGAAAAAAAAATCTCTGTTGTGAGGGCCCCTCTTTTGTGCAGGCCGCAAGCTTCTAGCCCCAGATGCCCTTCCTTCTAAATCAGGCCCTGTTTAATCAGCGGCCGTTAAGGGCTCAAACTCCTGTTCGCTCTTTCCTACATTGTTCTTCTATTCCGTGTTACGTACCCCATTGCAACACATGTTCTCATTCGTCAAATAACACTACATTGTTCTTCTGTTCTGATTCAGGCCAATTATTTTTCTTCTGTGGAATTGGCTAGCACTCGAAATAAGAACGCCCAAAAGTCGCATCGCTTTCAAAAGAAATTTCGCGAGTACGTACTAACAAAAATTAATAGCTGTTTGTAAACATCGTCATCTATATGAGCACGTGTTGGACCTTCTCTGTGCCTCACAAACGATAACTGGTAGGTTATATTATTATCAAACGTAACATTGTGTGAGCAAAATATTAATTGTTAGTTAACAAATGATAACTGGTAGGTTATAATATTATCAAACGTAACATTGTGTGAGCAAATAATTAATTGTTAGTTAACAAATGATAACTGGTAGATTATATTATTATCAAACGTAACATTGTGTGAGCAAGTTATTAATTGTTCGTTAACATTATGCTTTAATTAATGAAAATGCATTGACAAAGTTTTAGAAGCGCTGCCGTTTTGATAGCATTATCGGCTGACCGAAATTGTGCATGTGCGATAATTTTTTTTTTTTAATTGCGCCAATTTCCCTTCTCTTGTCGTCATTGTTGCATTACGTTTCCTATATATTTAAATATGAGTTCATCCAGGGCCGGATCTAGAGGACTGCAGGTCCAATAAAGGAGTCCTCCACACCTTTCTTGCCCGTTTTTTTTCCAAATAAAATACACAAATTTATTCAATAAACAATTTACCGTGAAACCAAGGAAATTCTTTTAACAAACAACATGTTAATAAGTTTGGAAGATCTATTTTTCAGTCTTCATTTCAGGGTCTCTCTCTTCTCTTTGTGGAGGTCTCGGGGCTCTTGCTCCGGATGCTCATTTCTGGTGACACGTACACAAATACACGGTACTAAAGTTATCGCAAAAACCCAATATCAATGTTTTCGTTATTTTTACTCGATTTTATCTCGTTATAGTTCTCGATATTAGCGTCCATTAATGCTCGCATTACTGTTTTCTGGTTGGACATTACATATTATAGAGATGTGCATCTAATAATATTAAATTTTTTAGTGATAAAGTAAAAAGATCGTCCATCCATTGACTGACGCATTAAAACAACAGTTCGACAAAGAAACTTTTTTTTATGGATTTGGCTGACAAACGAGCAAGCGGCTCACCTGATGGTAAGTGATTACCGCCGCCCATGGACATTTGCAGCATTACGAAACACGCAAATGCGTTGCCAGCCTTTAAGGGAGGAGTGGAAGATTGAGGCAGGAGGAGAGAGAGAGCGGAAGGGGGGAAGGAATAAAGAAAGTGATAGGGAAGGGAGTGAGAGAAAGGGTGAAGGGAGGGAGCGGGCCACCGGCTACCTCACTCACCGGACGAAACATGGAAGCAAGGTTGACCATTATTTTTCCTGTGTGTGAAATGTGTTCAGCTTGGGAAATATTCAGCGGTATATGGCGTATATACCGCTGAATATTTCCCAAGCTGAACCAATCAAAACCATGCCGACTGTTTGAATTGTCTCGGCACGTCAGCAATTTTTAAGCAGCTCACGCACAGCAAGGCAAAAGTAAATAAACTCACTCGTGAAAAAAAAACGAAACTGGAAAAAAAAAAACAAAGAAGGCGAAGGAAGAGATTTTGCGTGAGGAATAATAAAGTGAATAAACACAGATCGCACGGAATACGAAATGGAGTTTTTGCCGGTTGGAAGGATGATTTCCTGGATACGGTGCAACATTTCACGTTTAATAAATAAATATATTTATTATAGACTGGCCCGTTGGTGTGGTGCTTAGTGCTCCTGACTGCAAAACCAAAGGTAGCGGGTTCGATTCCCACCCAGGACAAAATGTTTGTGCGATGAGGTACTTGTTCTGTGTCTGGGTGTTAACTATCTGTATAAGTATATATTTAAAAATATATATAAGTATGTATATCAGTTGTCTGACTACCATAGTATAAGCTCTGCCTAGTCTGGGATCAGATGGCAATGTGTGAGATGTCCCATCGTATTATTATTATTTTTTTTCATATCAATAAAACAAATTTACGGATTTCTTTCCTCTTAATCGTCGTTTTTATTTTCGTTTTTCCCCGTCGTTTCTTGACTTCAAGATACTATCAGTTCACACTGCATGGATCGGACCAAAGATAAATAATTGAAAAAATGTCGGTAGCCTCGGTTAAATGTGACATCAAGACGTTTAACATCTCTGGCCGCCTGCGAGCATAAACGCTCTAAAGTATTTTAAACGTTGGGAAAAAGTAAATTAAAACCGCGTCAAAATCCGCAAACGCAGTAAAGGCCAGCGACATATTTAAAGGTCTCTTGATGTTGCATTTAATGAGCAGCGCTCTCTGACCATCGAGTGAGTCACTTTCACTTTTCTCTTTTTTTGGTAAAATGTATAAGGATCTATATAAAGATAAAGATTTTTTTTTTATGTAGTAGACTGACAAACGAGCAAGCGGTTCACCTGATGGTAAGTGAACGCCGCCGCCCATGGACATCTGCAGCAAGCTGATCGAAGAGGAAAGGGAGAAGGAGGAGAGGGAACAAGAGTGCGAGAAGGAATAAGGGGAGGTAGGGGATGGGCCATCGGCCACCTTACTCACCGGACGAAATGCGGAAGCAAAAACACTTTCTCTTTACGCCGATTTTCTGTGAGGTCGTGGTACTAATCCGGTTCGAGCCGGTCCATTCAGCAGCGGGAACAGCTGTGTGGCTCTACCACCGTAAAGTAACAATTATACTGATGCTGGCGGATTTACGATTAATTTAAGTTTTTTAATTTCATGTTCCCTTGGTTTACGTTTAGTTAACCTTATTATTAAAAATAATTGGCCAACGTTTTCATAATTTTTCACCAAAGATTTCAGTTTCAAATTTTTATTGTTTTATATTTTTATTCTATCAATCACTTTTAGATTGATAATCTGCCAGTTTGAAGTCGACAGTGATTTCAGGCAAAACAAACTTTTTTTGATTACTATGACTAAATGATCAATCTGTGAACCGTCATGTATCCGATTTTAATTTTTCTTAGGGATCTATATAAAGATAAAGTAACAATTATACCAATGCTGGCGGATTTACGAGGTTGCCCGTAATATATCGCGAAATAATATTGGGCAAGGATTCAATAAAATTTATTACATTTTTCTACATGATTTAACGTGCTTTCAAAAATACTGCTTTAATATATTATTGTGTTGAATAGACTCTTATGGAAACGATATTTGTATCGACATTCATAAATATATTATGAATACCTTTGTAACACATAAAAAGCGACTGCGTGTAGGATAAATACAATGATTTGCAAATAGATGTTTGTGTGGATAAACAATGCAGTATCTACGTCGATGCATCAAGTTGAGTTTAATCGTAGCCAATTAAGTCGAGTATAATATGTAATATGAATAATACATGTTTGCAATCTGTGCATCGATAAGATTTTATTCGCGACTGTACATTTGCAATGCTTAAGTATTTTAGAAATAATCACAACACACGCTGGATGCGTTATTTGTGTTTAATATTTATGATTAATTTTATTTTAACATTGGTACAACTCTAGGATCAGTCGTGAGGCTATATATTATAGTATATATAGTTTTATAGTAGGCTATACATTACAGTATATATAATTTTATCATAATTAATAAAATTGCATACCAGGATAAAAATGGAGGTAGCTTGAGTAATACACATTAAAACATCTAACATTCAGTCTGCCCCGACTACAAAGTATATAAAACGTAGTAATTTAACTTATTTAAGCGATACAATCAGTAAATTTGTTTCATTTTTTGTTCGACTGGCCCGTTGGTGTAGTGGTTAATTAGCTCCTGACTGCAAAGCCAAAGGTTGCGAGTTCTTTTCCAACCCAGGACAAAATAATTGTGCGATGAGCATAGGTATTTGTTCTGTGCCTGGGTGTTAATTGTCTATATAAGTATATATTTAAAATATATAAGTATGTATATCAGTTGTCTGATTACCATAGTACAGGCTCTGCCTAGT
>DWHO01004979.1:0-10637 GCA_018247575.1 Eurytides lysithous rurik | reverse complement strand
CTGCAAATGTCCATGGGCGGCGATGATCATTTAACATCAAAAGAACCGCTTTCTGTCATCCTGATCGATAAAAAAAACATTAAACAAAATCTTGCTTTTGGGTACCACTACTTTTTTATAGTCCCTACTATTTGTTTTATAGTACTATTACTACATTCTGTTTTCTTATTTTATTTTTCCTAAATACTTTAAAAAAAATAATCGATACGAGTAGGTATCGATACTTTTCAGTCGAATTCGAGAATTATATTTTATGACCGATTAAAATAAAATAGACATATATACTATATATTGTTAATCTATTTACAAACGTTCTGTCTATCTGGACGACCTTCCTACGTTCATTTCATGTACTTGTACGGTTAGTCGATTACTACTTTAATAACGTGTTTAGGCCACTAAAATTAACTATTTTAAATGTCGGTAGCAAGATAGACATTATAAAAATATGGTAATGGTCGATGTCTTTAAGTAATTTGATTTATTTTTATGTGTCTTAGACAACCCAGCCGGCCGCCGCTCTTGGGTTAATTACTTTGTGAGACCAAAGTCTCTTTCACGATATGCGAAATCTTGTTCCGTTTCATTATAAATTCGTAATCGATTGGATTTTATTTCATTATCTGTGCTTTTAGCTACAAGGTTTTTTTTGTTTAAATTTAGATGTAATGCTTGTTTTATATTTACGAATAAAGCGAATAAAAGTAATAAGCAAGGACATCTCTTACAGACATTGCGTTTCTAACATTTTTTGTATATATCGCCAAAACGATCGGAATATGTTCGTTCTGTAAGTTATATAGCGTTTGTAACGATAAACCTTTTAGAAAACTTTTCAATATTCCATATAAATAAATAAGGGTTCGTGTAATCTGTGAAAAAATACGGTATAGACAATTTAATGAAAGAAGAAAAAAAATTGATTATTATATGGGCGGTGCAACATTTTAGTCTGATGTAGTCCGGCAAGCGAAAGTAGAACTAGCTAGTGGTCAACCTTGATATGTTAGCGCAACGGCCTACGGACCAGCCGTACGGACTTTTCTTATAATGGTTTTCGGTTAGATAATATAGTTATGACGAGAGTGACCATAGCAAATTGTTATATTCAGAACTAAGATAAGTTCCTTCTTTTCACATGTAATAACACCTTTTTGTAAATAAAATAGTAAGTTGACAACAATGACACACATAGGTCTCAATATTAGTTCTTTGCAATAGGTATTTAATGACCGAACGTTGTACAAAAATAAGTTACAATTATTTTAACAGAAATGTTTTAGTATAGTTGATTTGAGATTAATTTTTTTGTAACTTTATTTCCATGCTGTGTGTAGATAGATAGGTTAGATAGATAGATACATGCATTATTGAACACCAGAAACAAAACAAAATAACTAGACAATTAAGAATGTTTTTCATTATTTTTTAATGGTATTGCTTACGTAAGAAAATTACGTGAAAATCATCACTCGTACTTAATAGTAAATCGTGAACTATACAAGTACATTAGCAACCGCAGCTTTACACCCGCCTATTATATCAAATTTCGAATCACTTAAAATATGTATATTTTAAAAACATGGACGAAGTTTTTTTTTTATGAAGTAGACTGGCAGACGAGCGAGCGACTTATCAAAAAGAAATTGTTAAGCATTAATGTCTGTCCATGGACATTTGCAACGTCTTACTTTTTATAAATGCGTTGGGGGAGAACTTTTGGAAGGGAAGGGGGAAGGAAAGGGGAGGAGGAGACAAGTGAAGGAAGAGGAAGTTGGAAATAACGGGGGGTGGGGGGTGTTTGCTCACCAGACGAAACGGGTAAGTACAAATACTTCTTCTTTAGCCCGATTTTATGTGAGGTCATGGTACTTATCTAGATCAAACCTGCCCATTCAGCAGCAGCAAAAGCAAAAGCGCAGCACTACCACCGTAAATAGTTATAAAAAAAATTGTTATTGAATATTGAATAATTGTTATTTTATTCTTGAAATACGTAAGAGAAAATATAAAAATGGTACCATGCACTGTTTATAATTGAACTGTACAGCAATTAAGGTATAACCTTGGTATTATTGTACCCGTTTCCCCCAGAAATAAACAGAAGTCAGATTTTCACTATATTACATACTTCTTCAGTATCAATATGAAAATACCAACCATAAAATGTATAAAGATTGCTTATGATTGGAATAATTCAATGTTTCGGTTGAAAATTATATATTTATAAAAGAAAACTTCCTGTTTCTTTTATCAGTAAGCGGTTCACCAACGTGTAATTTATCAATTGTTTGTGTGTTTTAGCTTATTAGTTTGAAATCTATTTAATATAAATAACTACATGTTATTAAAAGTGCATCAGCCAAAACTAATTGGAGGCTTTCAACTAAATTTAACACTGAAATATATCGGTAAATCTTCATTCTTCGTACTAAATTATTAAAATTCGTCTAACGTCACAATCGGATCGACAAGCAAGGATGTCATCGTTTCTACATTTACGTAAGATTGTAAAATGGCTGCCAACTGGTTTCTCCGCCTTCCGCGGTTTTGTAATTCTATTATACAATGAATAATTTATATTTCTTTTGTTTTGAATATTGTGTCCGAGCGAGATGAAGAGAGAATACACCTTAAACTTAATAAATTTAGATTAGGTTTAAGGTGTATTCCCCGAATAATTTGGCGTTTCTTAAGGGTTTTTTTTGAGGTGAACGTATTCATCATCTAGCAGTCGTGAGCGAATCTTTACGTAATCATCCGAAGAGCGTGCGACACCCGTTATTCATAATAGAGCATTTGATCAATACATGAAAAAAATATAATATAATCGTGTTGCGTCTTTTAAAAATGCAGTCTTTTTTAAAAGATACGAAGCAACCAAATGACTCTACAAAACAACGCACTGCATATTGTTTTAAAATAGTCAAGTTCAAAAGGGCTTGGCTTTGAGCTGCGCTTTTAACCTAAATATTTGTCTACCAAACTTAAACAGACTATATCTAGTAATTATACTTTCAACATTGCCCTTCAAATACTATTATTTATAGGAACATATCTTAATAATAATTATCCTTTTTACGCATAAAAAACAAATTTTTATTATAGTCTATTTTATGTGTTAAAATACGTATTCTAAGTACTTGCCTTTATTTTAATCAATAAAATTAATTCGTAGACTCTGACAGCATAAAAAGTAATGGTATTATACATGTATCCATAAATGGGTTAAAAGCAAGCAAGGCCAGATTGGGACCGTCCTAGATATCTTACAGAATTTATAACTTATCGAAATTAATAGCCGTTTATATAGTAATAAATTTTGCTTATTTTCAGTTTTTATTCTTATATGTGTATGTTTTGTTGAAAAAGATATTTTTAGCAGTTTGTAGCCATCAATATCGCGCTAAAAGAAAAAAATAAAATATCAATGCCTATGTTATGTAAACATAGTATACATTTTAACTGCACTAGTAGCCTAAACATATTAGATCGTCTATTTCTACCACTATTTGCGCTTTTTTTTTCGAGCACTGCCTTTAAGATCAATAGCGGTTGCTTTTATTTGCAATTGGTTCAATTTGCTCTGCATGTCAACTTAGTGGTAGCGCAAGCATATGTTCGTATAATTGTATTCTGTACGATAAACACCTACTGTGTTTTTTATTATCTTTACAGGTATGCCTATCAGTTTTAGTCTTGATAAGATAACACGTAGCATCACAAACGCTTTTTTTTAAATCGGCAAAAAGAGAATATGCCTTTGGATTTCATCTCCATATTCTAAGATGAAGCGCTACGTAATGAAGTAGCCAGTGCACGACTTTCCGACGCAAAAGCCATTTGCTACACTCAGCAGAAGTGATTTGACGGATTACACGTGGAAATCTAAGCAATCTTAAAATTTTCTGGTATGCCTCTATGGATTTTCTAAATGAGAGGAGTATGCAAATACGCTATGATTAAACGCTATGTAACAATCGTTCTATTGACAGCTTTCAATAAGACTTATACCGGACATATTTCTACAGAAACAATGCACATGTAATGTTGTCGCGTAAATGTATTAGTGCTTACGCAACTTCCCATCAGTAGTAATACATTACCATAGTCGTTTACGATCGAAAATAATAAATAATGTTGTAATATATAAGGAATATTAATAATTTAAAAGTATAATTCTATTTTTTACTTTTGTTAAAAAGAATACTGTAGACATCATCAAATTTATAGGTTATCATAATTTACATATACATTACTAGAGTATGGTAATATAATATTGTATATTAATGTGATATTAAAAAAGTTAGCTGGAGTCGTAGTTAGTTGACAGGTATGTATTATAGTTTTAATTAAGCCATTCATATAAATATTTTACAATAATCGCTTCATTATTGAGGAATGGTCTTTAAATTCAGAATCAAAAATCAAAAAAGGGCTGTGCACAGTTTTCGAATTCTCAAAATATATATACGGTACGCAATGTCGTGTTTGTTATTATGTCTGGTATATACCAAAATAATATTTTTAAATTCAGTAAAAGTGATGCTTACATTACTGTCTGCGTTGATGTCTTTTATACTATAAAATACATACACATCTATAAACATTTTTGTAAAAGCGAAGAAGCTTTTTAAAGCCTACCTCTGAGAGCTATTACATAAGAGTGAAACTCGGGTCATTGCATGTTCCCCAGAACACCATTAACCTTTAGGTTTCACATTTCACTAGAAACATAAATTCATTTCCGTCACAAACAACAGTTTACTTCCTACTAGATTATAAGAATTATTGAAAAATAAAGAGCATTAATATTTAAATCATACGGCAGCTGCGTAGTATTACCGAATAAATAGTAACCTGCAGTACTGCGATAAATCCACTATACAGTTATTGGTTCTGCATGAATGAGCTCCATCACTGAAGTTTCAAGGCCTCATACTCATAGAGGCATACTAATACTTAGAGTAGAAATATGAATTGTTTTGCGTTTCTTTCAGTGCGTCAATAAAAGGACAGTAAAAGGGAGTGTCTATGGATATGGATGTATTTTAAGGAGGTTAGGCCTCTTTAGTCGCTACCCAAAGATGCTCAGTGGCTTTCGTTGATACGATTTTAATTTTTTTTTTAAATTAAAATTATTTTGTTCTATGAAAATATTTATGTTATATAAAGATGGTACAGAGGAGGAATATAACGCAAGAACTAAGTTAATATAACGAAAATAAACTATATTTGTTTTCCCAATTTTAGTAGTCTTTAATATATGTTCTAGGGATTTTACAATATCAATGAAATAGAGTTTTTATCATTAGTCCAAATAATTAACATACAGAACCTAAATATTAAAAATTAGTTAATATTATAGAGATATTTCATTTGAATATGAATTCAAAATTTTATAGAGGATATGAGTGATTTCATTTCAATTAATTGCTAATGCTAAATGTACGATTAAATTAAGGTGGAGTATGTGGTACGTAATTATAAACACGAAAAATGGTAGAGCGCTTTGAACGTATGAATTACAAGGTCTTAGGATTTAATTGTTGTAAATGGAGCTGGCGGTTTCCATCGCTGTGGTGGCAATTGCCCAACCAATTGGAAAGGGAGCCGGAATCGGTTTGTGTTGGCACAAGGCCCACACCTGTCAGTTGCCGGGCGACATTATAAAAGGCGGAATTTCGACCGCCCCAAATGCGATTTATGCCCCGATTTATACCCAAGTTGCGAAACATCGTTGTACTTGTGAATGTAATTAACGATCGCTAGTGAAAGATTGCGAAAAAGGAAAAGGGCCGCCTTGCAACCAAACATTTTTTGATTCTTCTTTTCTTTATTTTTCGATTGACACAAACGAACGACTTGTGTCGTTGTCGTTTTTAAATTAAGTTGTAAACCTAACAATAACAGATGTCGCAAGCCACAATGTTAATAATTTAGAAAAAATTAAAAGAAAACCGAAAAAATTACAACTTCTTATGCATACTACTTTACACTATGATATATTAAATATGCAAAACATATGTTGGTCTTTATCGTTGTTTTTTCCGTGACTGTCCTGTTTTGTGGCTTATTACACCAGTTTATGTTTTTTTACAACAGGCTTTTGGGTGATACGGTATTTTTCTAATTATTTGTGTGTATTGACTATTAATTGGCACATTGGTGTGGTTTTTCTGTAGTATTGTAAAAATCCTATTAATAATTGAATAAACAATATGGTAAGAAAGTAAAGTTGTTTTTTCATTATTAACGAGTATTTGAATAACTTTGTCCAAGGTATTTAGGCAAATAATAGTCCTCTTTATTAGACGTTATCAATAGCAAATTTTTTGTGCGATGTTTGTGGTTTGTTTGCTTATTTAATATAAGCAGATAATTTGCAATATATTATAGACAGGAATTATATTTAAAAGCTTTCCTGGTTATAATATATTGCAAAATTAAAACGACTAACGATAAAACTTTGTTATGTTACAAGCAATATATTGCGCTCTATTAAAATGTACTTACGACACGTAAATCGTAAATTAAAAGTTATAAAATAATAAATGCTATCACAGGATCATCAAATTAACAACCAAAGTGATCAAATAGTTTTAAGGACAATTTTACGATACAATGCTAAAATTTAAAAAAAGTTGAAGTCTCACCGTAGGCGACGCACGCAAGTAAATACGCGAACTGCACACTACTCCTCATGACTGCTCGTTTGTTTGTTTGGCTGCGTTTCGCGACGTCCACGCGTTTTACTAAGCCCGCCAACACTGGTGGCGCACACGCAAGCAAGCCACTGGCCGTCGCTACAGAATAACGTGGATACATCTATAGTGTTGCCGTAATTTTTCTTATATCATTCGCTAGTTAAAGTATGTCTTAATAATTACGGAGAACGTTAATTGAACTTTAAAACCGGGTAAAACTCTAAAACGGGGTCTTACATTTTGAAACATTTAAAAAAAATTATCACTTTTCTTTTCGTCAATATAAAACCGTTAAATTTTAAGATAACAGAAATAGGTTTTTAGTGATTTTATTAATTCTTATTATGATAATATTATCCGAGTTTTTTTTATTTTAATTATTAGATACATGATACACAACTACGTTCTTCTACTTACTAAAAAAAATAATGGTTTTATTTTGACAAAAATAAAACATGACACAACTACGTTCTTCCGTTAAAAATTAAAAAGCGTATTAAATAATTTTAAAAGTGTTTTTGTGCAGCGGTAAAGTAAAAAAGTATATAAGGCTTAGACTACACTATGAATACTTTACTTGCCAGTATCGAGTTCGAGTCACCTATTACGAAAACGGCCATATACCTCGGACGCCGTGCTTTGTTTGACAATATTCTTACACGGATACAGAGAATCTAGAAAGAACAACGGAACATGCTAATAGATGAGCTGTATAAAGTAATTACCCTCGTTCTCCATCCCACTTAATAATTAATAACACGTTTTAGGTCAATAAATAAAGATATTATCTTACCTTGACCACATGAGGGGTATTAAACTTTTAACGCTTATTTTTTTTTTTAATTTTTAGATGGTTTATTTTTGTGATTGGTTTAAAAAAAGATTAGATTTAAAATCCTTGGAGGGCGTAGTGTTGATGTATCGTCCTTGTATTTGGTTAAAACTGTTAAGTTATTGCCAGCAACATTGATTTCTTTTTATTTTAAACAAAGATATAGCATTATATCATAAATATATATTTACTTTACCATACTTTGGTAATTTATGCAGTAACAGGCCTATCCTATTCTAGATCATTTCATTTCATTCCATTGCATTTCAAGATCCAGAAAATAGTTCCTTTCCATGCGTTGCGTAACTAGGATAAATACAGAAATATATTTGACATAGCGTAATGTAGAAAATGTCCCTGAAATCTTTCATTTAATAAGACCAATTTTCAGATTTAAGCGTGCCTTAATTAAAATTATTTATTTTATGTTATCTTCTGTCCAATAATGTCGCAAAGTTACTTCACATAATCTGAAATATAATCGCATATAACGAATATGAGAATTCGTTTTTCTTTTGTCTCGAGAAAAGTTTTTGTTATCAAGAAGCTTTTTAGTCTATTTATCCATATATGAAATATAATACGCTAAAAACACATACCCAATTTATAACATGTCTTTGCAATTTATCCTTGAACGTAACCTCCAAATTTGATATTGTTTAACATTAGTGCTTATTGTAGCCAAATATCGAAGTGAGACTCAATAAAAGAGACAAACATTGTTTGAAGTTTTATATAAAGTTCTATTGAAATTGTTCTTAGTAGTTAAGTTTAAGAATAGGATTTCCGTTACATAATTGTGTTTATTTTATTACTGGATAGTAACATTATTCTATGGAACTAATATAAAGTAAATAAATAACTTTAAAAATTACTTAAATTTTTTCGTTACTTTTAATAATAATGTAAAAATGTTTGAGGTTTTTGTTACGACCAGGTCCTGTCTTTATTAAATTTATGATTCAAGACATCTCGTCTAAAAGTATATGTCTCATATTAACTACAAAAAAATTGAAGATATTTGTAAGAAAAATTAATACGTAGGCGAATAATCAAATACATGAAAGTCAAAAGTAAATGGAAAGCGTATAATAAAGCCATAAACACTGTAACAATAATAGATTAGTTATTGTCCATACATGTACAGTTAATTTTTTTGCTGCTAACATCCTCTATCTAATTCTAGTTGAGAATTCTAATCATCGATCAAAATATATCAAACATTGTACACGTATGTGATTTACCCAGATTTACATTTGTAATATTTGATATCGATTGTGTTGGCCACATCTCGTGGACCAGTCAAACCGGCTTTATTACGTCAACGAGACCGAACCTGCATAGTTACACAATGCGGTACAATTATTGTCCATAATTGGTTCGTAATCAAGCATTAAAACCTTTGTACATAATCTCATTTTTAATACATGTAGTGACAATGAAAGTAATTTTCAAAGTGGCCAAGTTCATATTATTTTCATTCATCAGTGATGTGATTGATCCTCTTTTATCAGCGATTAAATATATTATATATATCAATATTCATTTCGTTCGAATCGAATTGACCTAACAAAATATTTTATCATCAATCTATTTACTACATGAAAATTGGTATAAATATATAGGTATTCGAGTATGCAAGTACAAAACACTTCGAAATTTCATTTTCTTTACATTTATCGTTTACCTAATCGTCTAAAATTTAGTAGGCGTAAATATTTTATTCAAATATACTTTGTCAGTCTTTCAAGATATTGTTTGCCGTTGTGCTTTTGTTAATGTAGCACAAAAAATAATTTTCGTAGCTTTGGATATATTTTAGATTACAAACTGTATAAGTCAACAACAATATCGGTCAGGGGGACTGGATATAATCGAAATAACGATAATATTTATTTTATTATCTTACTTTCAGTCTCGAAAAATTGAATTATCGGTTCATTGCGTGTGAATGTTGAAATAATCCTTTCCCTCCATTAGCCAATAAAGCACAGCAACCTGCTGATATAGTTTATATTTTGCGAAACGAATTATCAAGCTCTGGCACTCCTTTTTAGTTTATTCAATAAAAGGGTTTTGCGGTAATAAAAATGCATAATATCACAATCCTAACTACATATAGTGCTGAAAAAAATACCACATACTTCCACTTAACAAAGAAGGACAGCTGCTGACACTATACTTCTTAACAACATAGTCAGAGCAAAGTTTAACAGACTCGACTTATTATTGAATATAAATATTCATGTTCCATCTCGGACTCAAACACATAAGGAGACATAGGAATATCTCTTCGTTCCTTCTGTTAGCACTAGTTATAAAAAGAATTCTTTCTTCCTAAGAGTCTCTCCTGAATATAATAGAATAGCAAAGAAATCTGAGATTGATTTCTTTAATACGAAGCCATCTACAAATTAAACTGTACATTTGTATTATATAATAACGAATTCTTTGGCATCTCGGCCCGTTGATCTTATTAAGATAGAGTGGTCCAAATTGTTGATATAAACTGTTTACATAATTGCCATAAAATAATTTACTTCTTCATCATTCTTCATTGCACTGAAATTGTCTTCTATCTTTTGTTTTTTATCACGTGAAAACTTGTATTTGTACCTTTTTTTAATATATTGTAACTGTCTATGTTGTTGATTAAAATGTAATGAGCCGTAGTTTACCCAACTAATAATAAAAATAATAAGCAACTAATATCTGTTGTAATTTGGCCAATCCAACTTTACTTAGCCTTATCCACCTGTCCAGTTTTCATGTCTTTTTTATTTGTGTCGAATGTTATAAACTAAGGTGCAGTTAATGTTGAATACATTAACTACGCTTTTGACATTAATTTCCCTTTGACAATTTTAACATAATACGTATTTTCGTTGTCAATTTAGTATATCCACGGATTATCAGAGATTTGAAAAAAGATACCAAATTATATATTTCTTTTTATTTTCCAACAAAACACTTTATTTCCAATAATATCGTCCTGATACAAGAGATCCTAGACTACTTCCATAAAGTCAAAGTCAAAATACTTTATTCAAAATTGGATTGGTTTACAATCGCTTTTTGACGTCTAATGATTCTACCAC
>DWHO01004978.1:0-10639 GCA_018247575.1 Eurytides lysithous rurik | reverse complement strand
AAGAAATGACCAGTGCGTCTCTTATAGGCTGCAAGTCCTAAGTTATCTTTTAAAATAGGCGACATGGCTCTAGGTGCTATCTTCATTTCCCGAGATAAAATCATTTGCTTTCCGACAGGATTTCTTCAAACATTTTCCCTTACTGCTTTAATCCCCTTTTTCGTACGAACACTACGTGGATGGCCAGATTTTTTCTGTCAGAAACAGAGGAGGAGCCAGGTACACAAACATTTGACTAATACCAAGCGTATGGAGGATTTTAAAAATTGTATTTGGATACCATACCTACTTTATGTAATGCAAACAGCATTCAGCGATTCGGTTCTCTTTATTACCCCACTCCAATTTGATATCACAAATAATTTTACAACATATTGGCGCGAAAATAAGAAAACACAATGAAAAATCGTATAAAAATGATAGATTCCAAATTCAAAAGTAATTTTTAATTTTATTTTTAATTGTAACAGTATTTATGACCAGACTAAGGAATCCTACACGCGACGAAACTACTGTTCTTATAAAATGTAAATAGCTCGGATGTTTTGCTCCTTTTCATTTTAGTAATATCCGATGACTACCTACCAATCCTTATTAAACATTCTCTATAATAACCATCATTACGCCTTCGAAATTAAATATGTGTCCTTTATTTTAGCTCAATAAAATGAGAGTTATGGCTTTAAAATTGATGACACATTTTAAAAGAAAGTCTTGTGCAAATGACAAACTTAAATCCTCGTCTTGTTTCTTACGATTTACAGTGGCTAGAAGCAGTTTTTATTATTAATTTGTAAGAATCAATTACATATTTATCCCAGATAGCATAAAACATACGTCTTCCCTCCCAATTTTTTTTTATCATTAATTATCCGACAATATCTAGATTTTATGTTATTAAAGGCATAGTTTAACGGATTTATTTCAAAAACTCACAAAACAATATTAAAGCGTACATTTTGATTTATATTTTTTTATTTTCAATTTTACTACTTTATTCTTAAACACATATATAATCAATACATCGATAATATGTTTCAAAACTATGGCAACGCTTAAAATCACGTGTCTATTTATTTCTATTGTAAAAAACAAACTTGATAATAACTTGATAAAATATGACTCAAACACAGTCAATATTTACTTTATTACAGTATCTTTAATTACGTATATTTGATAATAGCATCAATTAGAAATCTCTAGAGGTAAATAAAATTATAAATCAATCGTTGATTTCGGAAAACGAAATAATGACGTAATAAATAACCATGTAAGCCCACAACAGTGACACACTTGTCGATATCCAAACAGTAGGTGACGCGCGGCTTCACTTGAAAATTTCTATAGATAAGTCAGCGTCGCGTGTCGGCCTAACGATACCTTAGTTTGTGATACACTAAATACAGACCAGCAAACATATTCATTACATTTAAGAAAGCTATATTCAACTTTATGTACACCGATATACGGGTTTCCGAAGGCGTACAGTATTTCTGGTAGGTCCGTGGTACTGCAAATGTTGCAATGACATTTATTCAAACGATCCTGAACTTTATTCCATTGGTGATAAACGCTTTTCGACGTGAGCATCAGTTTTGGTGGGTCCATGTCGGCTGCGGCTCAAACAAGGTGTTTGAGAAAGATAGCCGCTATCGCCTGGGAACGTCAAACAGGCGAGCCCGGCCCGCGTGCCACCGCCTGTATGCCACTTGCTCTACACAATCACTATACAAGGGAATACCTCCAAACCGGGACACGAATGATAACGATGACTGAACAAACAATAGGCATAATAGTGCAAAGCTGTTCGGAATAGCTGAACAGTTTAACAGATAGACAGGTGATCATTGATCCAATTTACCCGACTACCAATGAGGAGTAATATTTTTCAGCGTTTGTATGACTATGGCTTTGGAGCACATAGGCAAAATGTTTTTGGCTATTTTTTTATTTATTTACGTTATAGATGCTAAAAATGTGTGTGCAATTAATTTTATATTTTTAATCGAAAACATATGTACATAGACATTACCATGTACTTCTCTAAGTGGGCCCTGCAGCACTACTAGAAATAGAAACCCAAATTTAAAGTGTATTCGTTTGTAAATACGAGCTAACAATATATTTTATGTTTGTTTTTTTTTGGAATAATGTGATAATTCAAATCATGCGATAATTTAAAGCCGAATTTAATTTTTCATTAATTTTATAAAACATAAAATAAAGACAGTGAAATAGAACTGGCAACATTTACAAAAAAGAAGAAAACATTATAAACAGGATCTTTTACTGCGGATTCATTACAAAAGTCTCCACAAAAACACCGTAACTTCGAGATGGCCGCTCAACGGTTCCTTTCGAGCGTGTTCTTGCATCTAATTATATTGTTACGAGTAGTATTGGCGTAATTATTACGCTAATTTCAATAAAACTTTATGAATTTTAATAGGCTTGGCATCAACATTGTACTCCAAAGTGTAACAGTACTTCTACTATGTTGCGCCAGATAAATGTTTCCACATAAAACTCTAGTTTACGTATCGGCGGAGACAGTTTCATAACTTGCTTCAATCACAGTGTAGCTCGCGCTATATGGGGTAGTTAGTTAACTTACTTTTACCTTTAATCCCACAAATTGCCATCAATTTATTTCGTAAGGAAACTTTTACGTCACTCGTACATGTAAGCCGCGTATAAGGTACTTATTTTTTTATTTCCTTTTTATTTATGTGTGCTCTTTATTTCATGTATCATAATTTTATCCACGCCCTGAGTTGACTGCTAGAGAACGCTAAATGGCATTAACTCCGCCCGTTTTAACACACCTTTACGCTTTGCAGTAAAGTTAAAATAAGTAAATTTGACACTGACACATTTGGAGTAGTTGCTAAGCTATTGGCTTCGGCGTCACAGGTTGTGGGTTCGATTCTCATCAGGGACCAAATTCTTCCTAACTACCAATAAATGTTCAGGATTTGGGCATTTGTCTGTGTTAAGTCTGTGTATGTAAAATTTCCTTATAACACAAGACATTACTGTCTTACAATAGGGGTAGCGTATTTTGGATTTTACTTAATGCAGCACATTCATTCATTCCATGAACATACGAGTACTTTATCGTTTCTGGGTGACATTTTCCGACTAACTATCTTTTCAAATATTTACATGCATAAAACAATTGTAAACGTTCCCTGCAGAACTATATTTCACGAATGTTATTGTGATCATAAGATAACCTACTGCTAATGCCATATCAGAAATTTCACATAGAATCAGGAATTTATAAGCGTACGAGTATATGCGCGATCAACAAATGACTTATAGCTTCAATGAAACTGGAAGACATAAAATGCCCAACAATTTCTGTCCTCCTGGTACTCTAACTACAGTCCATAGTTGTATAACAGGATGTCGTTAGTGCGCCATTATAACCCAAGAAGTGTTAGTTAAAGCATCCAGTGAGATAATCTCAGACGCAGCGGCGCGGTGGAACTAATAAGTGTTTGAAATGCGGATACTGAACATTATTATTTTTTTTGTCTAGCGTTGAAAGCGATTTAAAATTGAAAAGTAATAATAGATATTCGAATTTTTGAAAGACAACTTGATGCCAGTTATTGAATTTTTCTTTTCATCGATTAAGCTTTTATAGCATCTTCTAGATCTTACAATAATAATAATAATATCATGGGACATCTTACACATTACCATCTGATCCCAAACTAGGCAGAGCCTGTAGTATGGTAAACAGACAACTGATATACATATTTATACATTTCTAAATATATACTTATATAGATAATTAACACCTATACACAGAACAAATATCTATGCTCATCGCACAAATATTTTGTCCTGGGTGGGAATAGAACCCACGACTTTTGGTTTCGCAGTCAGGAGCACTAACCACTACACCAACGGGTCAGTCAGGAACATATATCATATACAAAACTTTTGAACCGCCTGGGAGAGTACTACACCATTTTTTCTAAAGAAAAACGGTAATAGAAAAAAGCAGAAAGACAGAACACCATAACCATTGCTGTGTTCTTTGGAAGACAAGCGCAGCGTGTAGCCAAACGACATTGATTTTTTTTCTTTTGTGTTGTTATTTTAAAATTGTATCTTGCCACCAATATCCCGAATTGCTCCCCTCCTCACGAATGTATTTCAAAATATAGTTCCACTTCTATTTCCTACAATTGATAAATGAGAAGAATCTGATCGCACCAAATAGCGAAAATGCGCTTGGCCGTAACGAAAAAAGGGAGGGAATAATTAAGCGTATAACATTACAGTAATTAACCATCTATAAACATAATTGGCGCGACATACTGAAAAAGATCGCGAGCGCTCAGAGTACGTACCGGTAACATCTTCCGAGGAATGCAACAATCGGACACAGGTGCGCGCGCACCTGCCGACGGGACCAGGCGCAATCCGCACTCCGACGCCCGCGCTGTACACGGAGATACGATCAATGGTAATCGAAACAAACGATAATATCGATACAATCGATAATATCAACACAGTCCATTACTAACAAGCTCGTTTGGACCTACGCGATTATACATACTACTATCTCATACGACATCTTTACTGCCGACACTTACATGATAAGTTCATATATGTATGTTTGAATTTGTCTTTGCGAGAAGCAATGAAGCGAGAATTCGATATGGTTACAAAAATTATAATTTACAGGGAGTAGTATCCCTCTGGAATAGACTGAGTAAATTAATACCAGCTAAGTCGCAGGTGTCAACTAGTGTTCCTCTGCTACTTACGTTCTCACACTAAACTGATTGTAAGAAAGCAAACCCATTTAAGATAACCCAAAATATTGTAGATCAATACATATATCCGTGCCCAATAACATTAGATGTTTTGATATCTTTTTTACGATAACGAGTGACAGACGTGCTTTTAATGGTAAAAAACTCTTGAATAGCAACAGTCAAAATTTCAATTGGCTTTACATTGCGCTCATCACGCAAATATCTTTAATCACGAAATGGGATATTTTTTTTGCCCAGTTATTACCTCTATATAATTTGTCCTTTTAACCAGAACTTAGTACTGCTTATTCAATACTGTTCAGCAGTATGATAATTGGTAATGGTGGAAACTTACCCAGACGGATAGAAGAGACTTTACCACTGCCTCCGTGGCTTATATAGGCCCGCGCTTTACAATCGTCATAGACTCGAATCCCGCGGGGAGCAATAAATTTGTTGTTTTTTTTTTTGTTATGGCATTACCATAACCCATCCGAATCATGCATCTTTCATGACATATAAGTCGGATGGGCATGTAAAATGTCGGCCGAAAAAGTAAAACAACAAAAGTACAAAATGTTTGTACATGTCACTTTGTATAGTAACCATACATTTCTCAAATATTAACATCTTATATAGGTAGATATGTAAGACTTAATTATATATATTACAATTAATTATTGTCAGGCATCACGACTAACGTTTTTGTACACAACTTTTAACTCGTTCCTTACTGAAGCTCGCGTTAAAACAACTTCTTGTGCCACACGATATATTTACTTTGAAATTCAATGAGTTTTTATTAAATTAAATACCATATAAATGTGCAAGTGCGTGCCAGTGCCGTCTCAAAGCTGCACCTGTGAGACCAGTCGTCTGACAAAAAGCCGCAGACTTAAACATCGACCGGGTTTAAATTCTCCAACCACGCAACGATATCCTCACGAAATAATCTTATTATCTTACCATGTTGAAAAGAAACTCTCAATAGTGAAAAATAGATGATTTAAAGAAAAAAAACAGTAAAGCTAAACTACGTATAAGTAATGGCAACAACAAGCATTATATACGAGTATAATATAGGCAGAGATTTTATTATATTAAATCACATAGGCGAGGTTATCTCTTTAGTATACTGCGTTTAGTAATTAGTTATTTGCTTGCCTTTTTTATAAAATATAGTAAAAAAATTCTTGTCTAGTCTCTTTATTTCATAAAAAATTAAAAACATTGAAAAGCTGCATCAATCCGGTCTTTCATCATCCCACTGATATTCCACATACAATGTGAGTTTATAGGTAAAAATATGACTATTATCTTTAATGTTAAACCTAGCTAATACGTGATGTAGTCATAGCGTTTGACGAAGTTAAATAAATATAGATAATGATGTAAATGGATGAGTTCATATTGGAATGAAAGAAGTTGAATGTGTATTGCATATACGTCATTTTGTATTGACAAATCGTTATCTAATCTTAGATAGATCCTAAGCTAACAACCAATAGTTTTTCTTATTTCAAACAGTAAATAAATTAAACTTTGTCTCACGTAGTTATTAATAAACGACAATTCGGTACAATCATATAGATAGAACTTAAGCGCAAACAAATCCATAAAATTGTAATTTACGAATCAAACAGCATTAAGACGCTCTCCGTTATGGCGGGGGCGTGTAAATTTGGTCGACCCATATCCAAGGCTTGACCCCAAGTCACAAGACTGCCTGCGTTCGACGATCGAATCGATTGCCGGAGTTGTGCTTAATTCGTTCCGAGTGGAAAAATTACTAGATCTCTTTCTATTGACGGGAAATCTGTAAAGCCCGGTAACTGGGGTCGTTGGCTCGATCTGAGATCGTAAGTTAAAACCTTAGTAGTTTCTTATATAATATACACTGTCTACAGCATTTAATGCAAAAAATTATCTTTAAAATATGTATGGCATTTGATGTATCAGTCATCCATTAGTGTTAAACAAACAAATTTTAATTGTGTCCGTTAACGCGATAACTATGTTATTGTCTTCATTATGGTGTATAGCGAATGGCGTTGTAGAAAATTTAGATAATGTGGAGTCCGTGTACATAGAATTCATATAAAATGTCTGTACAAAACAGATTTCTATTGTTATACGTCTAAAATAAACGATTAGTTATATCATTTCTTTCAAAAGCATAAGATTTTCTCAATAAAAGAGTAAACTTAACTCTGTGATGACGTGATTTTATGGATAATCGTAACTTGGCGAGCCTCTTCAGGTTACTTTTGTTTTTCTATTACTATTTACTAAGATCTAATTATGGAAACATTCTTATATTTAATAGAAAAAGATTCAATGATTTGTAAATATTATTAAAAAAAGCTGGCTCCTCTTTCATTCTGATTCTGTTTTATAAATTTGAATGTACTATAAGTCGAATGTCAAGAGAAATTCAAAAAAAATATATAGTTCACGAGTTTTCGATTTAACAAAAATTCGAGATACATTTATGATTTAACTACCGAGATTTCAACTTACAAAGACGTGATTTCTAAGAACGTATATTTTTCGATTTGTAGAGTCAAATTTGAATAACAATTCAACTTGAGTTTTATAGTATTTTACTTACTAAGACTTACAGATACTCCTTTTTCAAATTGGAGTTAAACAGTATAAATACGTATTATCAATACTTGGTAGGGAAATGACATTTTGTTTGAGTTACAAAATCTAAGCAATTCGAGATACGGCGTATTTAGGTGTTCAGCGGAAGAGAATGTCATTTCTTTCGACTTACTGAGGATTTCGGCTTAGCGAGGTTCGAGTTATAGAGATTCCACTGTATATGTTTACATCTGGATCCTATGTTTAGTCCTTTTGCAAAGCCTTCTTGGTGCACTGCGTTAAAAATTATTCTATCTCCAAGCAGGAAAGTGTGAGCATTTTTGTTTGTCGTATGAAGAGCAGTATTACCATCGCAATTGTTGATTAAAGAGGAATAAAATCTTAAATTTTCTAGGGAACGAATGCTAAGGGCGAAAAGATTGTGTGTCACTGTCACTGTGTTATCATTTACAGGCGTGTCGCTTACTACCAAGCTAATTGCCCGTCGCATCACTTTATATCGCAAAAAAACTACCTTACATAATTAGTTTAAAAGAAATTTGCATCTCAATAAAAGATATATAAAACCATGTAACCACTTTAACGTCCGGAAGTAGCGAATCGTTTTCGGCGGCAAAATTCAGCACACAATAAACATTTATCGTGCCAAAAAACTGTATAACGTTCCTCGATAAAACGTTTGTAAAAAGTAAGTGTAAACAACAAGTATAATTTCAAAATTAAAAAAATACTTTTGTTTACGTCTGCGTATATAGAATGAATCAAAATGAAAATCTTTTTTACAATTTTCACTTTTGAAAATTGTGGTACTACAGTACCCCTGATTACGGACGTTGTACGTTCAAGTGGATAAAGAAATGGTTTGTGGAAAAAAAAAGTAGGAAAATGTTTTTTGTGAAACGAAATAACGAAACAGCTATAAAAAGAAATAATTTTACTCCCTTAACGACGGAGACAGACAATACGGGGTTGTATTTTATGACCGTAACGGTATTCTGAACAGTATTCTGAATTTGATACCGTCGTTTTGTCAGCAAATTTCCTCTTAGCCCTCATATTAAAGCGAATATGTTTGAAGACGATCTGTGTTATTGTCAGTGCTTTGTCAACTATTTCTTAACGGTGGTAATAAATTCGTTTTATAGTTGCCATTACTAGGCCAGATTTTAGAAGAATTGTCATGAAGCAAATTCGCGAATGTTGTAAGAAATATCTATTTCTATCCCATTGACTTTTGTTATTACTGCCAATTTTTATCACACCTAGCACCACACATTCACATTTTCAGATATTTTATATTTTCGTTTCTCGTTGATTTAATTACTTTAATTTTTTTTATTAATAACTTTATAAAAATTCAGTTTAAGTTTACGTAATTACACTATCTACAACTTTAGCAAAACATAACCTATCATAACTTGTCATTATTTTGTTTAAATAAATATAATATGATGCTTGCCCTACTAAGGAGTAAAATTTATAAATCTTAATTAGCACATAATTCCCGAATAATTTATTTTTAAATTTGAGCGTTTCAGAAATTATGAGGTAATTAAGGTTTATACATTTTACTCCTTAGTAGGGCTTGTATGAAAGTGCCGTCACTGAAAATGAATTTTAAGTAACCAACGGACGAAACTAGAGTTTGCTTTTGTAATGTCATATTTTCTTTGAAATTTTCCAACAGCCAAATACCAAAGATCTTCAAAAAAAATTTTTTTTCTTCAATAAGGCAAGCAGTATATAACTGTTCGCTGTGTAAATAAAATATCGCTATGCTTCACAAATCCAATTAAACGCACTTAGTGATCGGTGCCGTCCATCGCCTCCCGAGACGGAAACCGCAATATCGCCCGTGAAACGCAGTTGGCGACGCGATGCCGCGTGGGAATCGGTCGACAATGATCATAGGAGAAGGTTAGGCCAAATAAACAACTCTAACCACTAGCATACTATTTCACAGTTAAAATATTTTAATAAAATTGGACTCCTTTCAAGGTTACCACCGGTTTTATTCTGATTTAAATCAATTCATAAAGTCTTTGGAAAAAATTCTGTCTGTCTATGTCGCTAGGTGGTTCTAAACGTACTTTCCACTTTATAATAGACCCTTTTAAATGTGATTTTTTTCTATAGTCCTTTCTTTAATGATACTGCTGATATTTGCCAATGGTGTAACTTACTATCGGTGTTAATGGTTTCAATAGTTATTAAAATAAGAAAATAAAAAATAAAAAAAACAAAATATCCCAGGTCAATATACGTACATATGTCTATAAATATACGATAAGAACGATTAATACCTGAACCTATTCGCAGCTATGGAGACTATTCGTAAAATAACTGGGGCTAAAAATTTAAGGTTATTTCAGCAAAGTGAACTATTTTACAATTTTTTTTAATCTCGTTGTGATTCAAAGATTGGAGGGAAAATCGTTTTAAAAAACGCTCCTAAAGCGTTTCTTTTGTACATATTATAACCATAATCTGATAAAAGTTTTCATTAATTTATGCTTAGATTACCTGACTTTTAGTTTCTTCGAAAGTTAGCGATGTGAAATTTATCATATTCACACAGTTATCATTTCCCTTTGGATCCAATTCGTCAGTAGAAACAACGTCGCGGGCAGATAGCTCGTAAAAAATAAGTAGAGCGTCCCCGCGCGTGAGAACGCAAGGCTGGTAGCGGCCAGCGACACGCCCGACCTCCCTAATCAATTCGCGACCAAGTCGTCCACCGGATAATCGACGATCACGTGAACCTAGAGTCAGTTTGGAGGTCAAACGTCGAAGTTTCCCAAAGATTCTTTTACTACTTTAATGTCATCGTTGTACAATGTTACGCTTCGATGGCCTTTAGAAAATTACATGTTTCTAATATCCGAAATTAGTTACTGTCCATTTGAGCTATATTCCAGCTTACCATTCGGCCAGATTCGGCCCGACCGAATTCCCGCTTTATTTTACAGTTTTCTAAACATTTAAATATGTATAAATGAAGTACATTTTCCTTCTTTTCATATGATGAATGACTTATACTGCCTCCGTGGCCTAGTGGTATAGGCCCGCGCTTTACAAAACGGAGGTCCTGGGTTCGAATCCCGTGGAGGGCAGTGACTTTGTGTTGTTGTTTCTTAGTTGGATTAGAGCATTACGGGCTGATCACCCGATTGCCTGAAAAAGTAAGATGATCCATGCGTCGGATGGGCATGTAAAAAGTCGGTCCCGGCTTCTTGTCGACGCCATCTAGCGGT
>DWHO01004977.1:0-10639 GCA_018247575.1 Eurytides lysithous rurik | reverse complement strand
GGGCGGCGGTAATCGCTTACCATCAGGTGAACCGCTTGCTCGTTTGTCAGCCTACTACATAAAAAAAAAATCATAAAAATATGTGAAACCTAAACATCGTTCCACTTTTACGAATTAATTCCCTGTAACATTGTAGGTCGTAGGTTTTCCTATCTCACGGTCTGGCACCTACAGAAATCGGTATAAGACAACATCAAAAGCTTAGATATTATGTTTTTAGCCCGGTCAAATGGACTCGATGCTATATTGTTGTTGACTTCTTTGACCGGAGATGGTAATTTACTAAGGTGTATGTTATGTTTGTTTGGCATTAAATTCAATCATCGTTGCCTGATTACAACAAAACAATTAGTAATGGTTTGTCATGGTTACTACACAACTGATCGTTATGTTATAATCATGGCAAATCAGATTGATTTGCCATGATAACAACATTTACCTCTTCAGAGACACTTAAAAATTACTTAATTTTCTTTTCCAAATCTCTTAATGGACGTCGGGAATAACCATTACCAGCGCCAGTCTTATTGAGGGATTCTGTATCTACAGAATCCCTCAATAAGACTGGCGCTTATTTGTATCATATTTTTGTTCTTTTTATTAGTTACAGTAACTATCTTTATAAAAAACTAAACTTACGCATAAGGGCGTGAATAGGTTAAGTTTATCAATCCCGAAAAAGAAAATAGAGGGATACTGTTAATTTTTTTTTATGGATTAGGCTGAAAAACGAGCAAGCGACTAACCTGATGGTAGGTGGCCGCCGCCTACGGACATTTACAACATTACAGAACTAGCAAATGCGTTGTCAGCCTTTGAGGGAAGGAATTTTCGAAAGAGGGTGAAAGAAAGAGTGAGAGGGATGGAGGAAGAAGTAAAGAAGAGAGATAGAGGGAGGAAGAAGAAGAAGGGGGAGGGGGTGAGCTATCGACCTACTTCACTTACCGGACGAAACGCGGAAGCAAAACACTTCCTGCTGCCACACTTTGCGCCGATTTTCATTAAGCAGCGGGAGCAGCTGCTTGGCTCTACCACCGTAGAATAAAACAAACTTACGGATTTGATAGCGTTTTTTGCTTTTTTTCCCGACGTTTGTAATACTTTAAGCGTGTTCATGGTTGTCGGTCAGATGGCTGTTGGCAAAAATTATTAAGAGCATCTTATTAAGATATCTTCGCCCCGCCTTATGAGCCCTGTGAACCGTTATTCTGACAACTGGGACTATTAACATTGCCATCGTTGTATATTTGTGAAATTTGCTACTTCGTTCACAAAAATATTATTTTATTTAAAAAGCATGAGATTTAAACTGTAGCCACAAAAGGAACCCAAATAGACTTATACTCAAAGATATTTCTTAAATATGAAAAAAGTGCTTTAGTGATGTATATACATATTTACAATTGAAATTAGGTTTTGAAAATGTTCACTTTCTTTTTATTTATTTATCACATTTTAAATGTAATTAGATTGTTGACATCTTTAAATTGACATTGAAACTTTCCTTTTAAGATTTGTGTATTACTTTGAATTAGGTATGAGTAGTTATATATAAAATAATGTAATGCACACATAATTAAGGTTGCAGGCCAAACAAACTTCGCGACGGCCAAACATACTAGACATGATGTATCGTCTTAAGACCTTTGTGTACCATGTTTGTGCAATAAATGATATTATTATTCGTCCTTAAGCTTTTGTCGCGGAGTGTAGTACTAACGGGTGGAATTGTTTGCAGACGCGTGCCGCCTTATCGGTGGCTCTGGTGCGGAAGATCACACAAAAGGCATACCCGTGGGACCCTACGCTCGCGTTCGGACTCCACCGCCAACTCCGACCTCCTCAGCTCTACACACGGCCGACGCTCCCACTCCGTAGCGACGGTATATACGAATTTAGTCTAAAAAATCCTTTTATTTTTTCTTTGGGTTACGCCGCCCCTATTGTAAGATAGAAATATCTTGGGTTATAAGGGCGTTTTACATAGTAACACAACGCCCAGATCCGAAACAAATATTTGTAGTACGTACAAATATTTGCCCCGGGTGGGAATCGACCACACAACCTACGACGCTGAAGCTAATGGCTTGGCATCTGCGCCGAACGGTCATCGAATTATATTATACTATTCAAGAGCTTTTTATGGACCAAGACCAAAACGCGTGGAATTTAATCGATCGACTCGTATATGGGATAGCTATTAATGTATTAAGGCGTATTGTAGAGGAATTTTAAAAGAGCAACTGTTGAGTTTCTCGCCGGCTCTTCTCAGCAGAACTGCATTCCGAGCCAGCGGTAGCTTCCTCACGAACTGACATGTAAAATTGATGTGTGAATGTGCTTGTAAAGGCCTATTTGAATTGTATATTTTGATTTGATTTTGACTTAATTAAAAGGCGATCAAGTATCTCACCTGGTTTGCGGACTTTACTTAGGGAAATATTGAACTGACGAGAAAATCGCGATCCAGGTAGTATGCCACACTTGTCCATCTGACTGGATTCATTACCTATATGGTAAATAAAATACCAGAAATAAAAATAAGCCTGAGCTGACTGTAACCAAAAGGTGAACATTTATATATATAAATATAATGCTGCCCCTATGTCACCTATATAAAAAAGCTCTTAAAGCATCCTTTACCAATACACTATACACATATATGAAGAAAGTAGGGAAATCTCTTATTATAAGTCGATGGTCATCAGTTCTCAATTTTTTGTTTTTAATTTTCTTACGTATCTAAAACGTTATGCTCTTGTTATTTTATAAGGACACCTAGGTCATTATTTTTGATATAATTCGTATATGTTATTTTTTTGAACTAATTACACTTTATTTTTATACTTCATTTACACTTTTCGGATTTCTTCGAGACGGGGTAAAGTATTTTGCGTATAACTCGTGTCATCTTCAACCGTTGTTTTATGCTGTAAGCATATACTTATACCACTAATTTCATATATCTTATACTGGTTGTCGGTTCGTGTTTACCTTATGAAGCAAGGTAGAAAATTATATGCATGCATTTTTATCTTATATAGATTTTGTGGCAAAGAATTACACTACTTTATATAATCACTGGAGATAAAAAAATGGATCTCAAACGTACGCATGCAAACACACAAATGAGACATTTCAGGTTCTTACATCTGAAATTAGCGTTTTACGTGAAAAGTTAAAATGCACGAGTAACATACAACGTAATTAAGATATAACATCAAAAATACACATCTTTAATCCTCGGGGCAGTTTCTGCAGCTCCGGTGACGCACTGGAACTGACATTCGCAAATCACGCGATATTTTTATTTTTCCATTTTGTGAACAGAACGATGTCGAAGAAAAATGAAATGGCGCGAAAACAAACGATTCAAATAAATTCGAAACAGCGGTCCCGGACCTGAATTTGAATTTGGAATTTCGAATCAAAATAAATTCGAAAAAGCGGTCACGAACCTGAATTTGGATTTAGGATTTCAAACACCACATATTTGGGGTTTTTTTCTTATCAAAGTGGTCAGTTTGATTTCGCGCTAATTGTATGTGTAGGACCAGTTGTAAAGGATCAAATGTGAATTTCAGGTGTTGAACCGGACACGCAGCAGTAGCATATCGAGGGCGCAACCCGATAACCGCCGCACCCAGCTCCTCGTGATGATTTCCTCACGCGACTGACAGCGGATGCCCGCGTATGCACCCGCTGATGACGTCATGCTTTAGGGCACGACATACGTGGCGTTACGGGAACGCGACGGGTACGGGCTATATACAAAAATGTATTTAAAAGTGATAATTCAGTAATCCCCTCTATAACACGGTAGATTGGTTCTGCGTTATATGAAAACGCGTTGTAGGAGTATTCCCGTATAATAAGAGTACCGTGTTATAGGGGGGATTACTGTACTTCTTTCAAGAAACGTTTGGGAATGTATGGCGTAGCCAAACCGCCGTTGCAATTTTTGCTATACGCCGTATGTATATCATCTTGACTCATCTTGATTATTGTAATCACTTGACTACATATATTTAAAATGAATGTACTGTATATTTTTCTAGTTTTTGTTAAAAATCCTCTTAAGGTGAACGGAGTAATTATAAAAACATGCAAGTAATTACTCGATGTATATATTAAGATCTAATCATTATTAACGAAGTAAAAAATTGCATTATTATTTTAAAGTGCACACTAGTCCACGTTTTGCGACAAAAATAAGACACGTTTACTTTAAGGATCATTTTTGTACATTGTAATTTAAAGTTCAGGAAAAATATGAGGAGGTCATTTTTGACACCGTGCCGCCGTGACCTTAATGCGATAAGTTTAACTTCAAAAGAGACCGTAACTGATTTGATTGATTTTAAATAAGAAAGCGTTGAAATTATAAAAAGTCGTATCCTGTATCGTATTTCTAAATGACGAACGAGGTCGAAGCAAATGGAAAAAAATGTGGTGGTTATTTGTAAGCGTAGAAAAAGTGATTATAACTTCACTTATAAGGCGAAAGTATTTCGTGAGAAGTTAATTATAAAATATTAAATACATGTATATTTAAAAGTCCAGTAAAAATATGTAAATTGTATGAAATTTAGTAAATTGGTAGGTATTCTATTTTATGTCATGTTTTATGTATTCAAGTGCGCATTGAAGTGTTCTTCTTGACAGTTATACCAAGAGTCATTCAAAATATACTTAATTTCGTTTATTTTCTCCCATAATCGAATGTGACAGCATACAAATTTTATTTGCGTGTCTAAACTAATCCCTCCATATTTCGAGAGGTAAGAGAAACTTGTATATTATTATTAGATGAAAGTTGTGCATATGCGAACACGATTTGGATATTGTGATCTCATATACACCACCAAATTATTATACACACGTTTATACTGTAATTACACACCTAGGACATTTCGGACAAACAGTATACAGTGAAATAACGACTTATGCGACTGTCGTTAGAAATCATTTAAAATAATACAACTGAAAAAATCTAATGTCGAGTAAATTCATACTTTGGTTTCATAAAATCAAAATTGTCAAGTTTAATCATAAGTTACAATACCCAATTATAATTATCACATATCACAATATTGGAACAATACAATACATGACGTTTTTAAACACTACATTTCCGACACTGATGACTCTCATTCCGTCGTTCATGTCTACACTCAATGGAAAACACTTTAAAGTCCTGCGCAGAGCTTTTTAGGACATTTTCTTTCTAAGGGTGTAAACAGACAGAATAATTATGATTAATTGTGAAATAATACCCTTATGAATATTAAAATTCAGATTTTTGGTTATTTAGTCGTCAATTGGAATTATAGTCTACAGCGCCACACAAACCTAGGGATACAGTAAAAGCATGTTCGGTTAAAGATATAAATAAGTATTAGATTATAACTACCCCGTAAGGGATATGTCTCTTCGTATTTTATTTTTGGTTTGTCATTACTCATAGGCAAACGATGTACCCTTCTGTTGGATAACGAATTATTATTGAATTCCATCTTCTTCAACCGACGCGTTACAAAACTAATGAAAAAAAAATGACAGAGAAAACAATAAGAGAATACAAAAAAATAATGTTTGACAGAAAATACTATATTCTTTTTATTGTTATTAACATTTTTTACGTGTCTATATCCGTTAAGTTCAATTGTTTTCGTCAAACGAAAGAATTTCGTTATACTGTAACTTAATTAAACGATTATTAAAATAAAATGTATTTTGTAGGAAATTTTCCTCAATTGGTCTTGCCTTTACACATTCTCCTCAGTATTTTATTTAAAACTTTAAAGCATAGGTTCCCAACCTTTTAAAGACTACCGTTATAACATCCCCTTTACAAGAAATATAATTCCAATATTATTTTTTATATAATAATTAATTCTAACAATTTTATACGCCTGTCTTTTGTCTATTAATAATCACAAATTTAAAAAAAAATTGTCTCTTTCTCTATCTCTAATCCACGAAAAGCTCCAGCGCACATTGAGAACTATGTTTTATAGTTCGGTTACATAATAAACCAAACTCTAAGTACAACGAATTACATTAGTGAATACATCGTAATTTCGCGATCAGTGTCCATTTTATGCACTTCTGAATACAAAGCGTGTATTGTTAAATACCAAAGATAATTTATAAAGGGTTTTAGATAATGTTGCCTTATGAGCACTACGATTTGTTTTTAGCATTTATGTAATAATAGTTCGTGATTCAGTATGTATAAAGATGTAAATTATTGAAACTTGTACTTATAACGAACTTAACGATTATCTCTCTACTAATTGTAATGTTAAATAATTGTTGATAAAAAATATCCGTGTACAAATATTTTTGTACTGTTAGAAGTTGTATAAATGTGTATTAGCTGTAATAAGTTATATTTAAATAAATGTATGACAGAAAAAAAATGCATAGGAATATTTTAGTAGCCATTATTCCCTCGTGTTCTTCTTGTGTATTTGTTTTATTTTTTTTTATGGGTTAGGCTGACAAACGAGCAAGCAGCTCACCTGATAGTAAGTGACCACCACCGCCCATGGACATTTGCAGCAATATAAAACTCGCAAATGCGTTGTCAGCCTTTAAGGGGGAGGGAGGAAAAGTGAGAAGAAGGATGGAGGAGAGAGGGAGCAGAAGGAGGAGGGGACGGAGAAAGTTATAGGGAAGGGAGTGAGAGAGGAAGGAATCTTAAAAACCTTTTTTGAGGTGATGAAGAGACTAAATAAGCTAAGTGGCGTAAGATACACCAGCACTCTTGTTTTTTTATCACTCCCGTCGACAGTAACATCTAATCATAGCCGTATTGCAGTAAAAGATTTTTTGAGTGTTATTTATGTAACTGGCGAAAAGTAACATTCGTGGTTAGTTATTCTAGAGCAAAATGATAATTTACAAGCATTTCTGATGTCGAGATTTCCAAAAACCTCCGTTAGATCTGAGGTATTCATATGCAATGTATGAGGTATTCATATGTATTGACTGGCTCGTTGGTGTGGTGGTTAGTGCTCCTGACTGCAAAGCCGAAGGTCATGGATTCGATTCCAACTCAGGACTTGAGCCATAAAGCGGTGTTCGCGCTTTTCTGGTCTATCTACGACGGTGAAAAGTGTTGTTCGCTTATTATCAGGTGATCCGCTTTCTATTCTGTCTCCTACTCCACAAAAAACTTGAAAATAACCAACAGAGTTTTAAATTAAACGTAAACGCACACGCTTCCTTAATCTTTCTGAGCATAAAGGCCGCAATTGTTTTGTCATAACTCAGTAACGTAATAAGGGTCCCGAGGAGCCGCTTGATTGGATCCCTCCGAGAGAAAGGTTTGGCGAAGGCATTAGGCGGCAAAATACGCCATTACGTCGCGCATTTTCGTGAGATAACATAAAAAGAGAATGATGAAAAATTCGAGTGCACATTTGTCGTTGATGAAAGGAAATGCTACCAACCGGTACTAATGATGGAATTGTCACAATGCTTCACCATATTTTATCACACACAAAAACTCAATTATGGTCCTCGACAAGTGCCTATTCATTTTGCTACTTCACCGTCTTTGTTAAAGCCCAATCGATTTGGTTGGAAAATAAAAGTAATGTTATCCTGACTTTCCTATGTGGTACCCTTTGCAGTTTGCCTGGGATGATACTAATGCATTATCAGCTGTTCTGTCACTAAGTAATAATTCGGTAGTTCGTCGATAGAATAACTGCTAAACGTAGTATTGCCACCCCAATAGCACTTAGATAGACCAGGTACCAAGAGACCACATACCAGAAGTCCCACCACTTAGGTGTCAACGAGCAGTGAAAAAACAGCATATTATTGTTGTCAAACCCATATTTTCCATGTGCCCTTTTAGGTAGTTTCAACGTTTTGATTGATTATGACTATTTTACTAATAAATTATTGCATTTGCAATACCTAAAAATCCAATTAAATAATGTTTAACAAACATAAATTTTATTGTTACTAGTATTCAAAAGTATTCTTCATATAAAATTTTATAGAATAACGTTTTTAATTCAATTTTTACACTACATACGAGTATGTAGTGTAAAAATTGAAATATTGATTTTACAACGATGATATCCACCACTTTCGGAAATTTAGACATTTCCTCAAAAAGATTTACAATTACTTCACGAACCATCCATCATTCTCGTTTTGCGTAAATTTTAGAGAAATTTTTACCTGAGGCGGTTGCCAAGTGCCCGAGTAATTTAATAATGGCAGTCGGTTATTGCATTTGGAGAGGCACCGTCCAGTTACGCTAGGGTTTTATTTAATTTGACCTTTACATTCGTCCACCCTTCGATGTCCTTTTGAAGATATCACTCATTAAATGACTTATGTCTTTATGAATGGTATTTTTATAAAGAGTAAAAAAAACTTGTAAAAACTTTTGTAACAATTTTCTTTCCTGATACCTTGATGCCTTTTAGCTTAATTCTGATACATTAATTCTGCATATAAACAAAAAGGTACTGAGACTGCGGTTAAAAATAGAAAGGTCTATCTGTATCTGTAAACTATAACACAATTGTTCTCCCGCACTATTGCTTGGCGACTGAATGAACATTAAATTATATATGCTATTATAGAAAATGAATGCAGCAGGTCATGTTGCTGTTGATTTGGCCGACTCGAATCGGGTAAGATTAACAACCTTTGAAAATCGGCGTAAAGTGGAAGGGTTTGCGTTTCCGCGTTACGTCCGATAAGTGATCCAGGCTGATGGCCCACTCCTTCTTCCCCTTCCCCTTTCCTATTCCCACCATAAAGGTAGGTAATGTATTTGCAATATTTTCTATGTTGCGAATTTCCATGGGCGGCAGTGATCGCTATTCATCAGGTGATTTCATACCGTTCCATAAAAAAAAAACATTGCAAAGAAACCCTAAATCTTACAAAATTCAATATAATCAAGCATTCTTAGTCCATAGCGTAACAACACATAACTATAGAGTTTGTTAGCTCTTTCTTCATCAATGACTACGCACCACGTACTGAACGATAAAGGAAAACACTGTGAGGAAATCTACATATCTAAGAAACGTTGAAAAAATATTTCTTATATATGTGATGTCCGCACATCATCCAACTCCCCCAGTAGTTTGACGGTTTTTGTCCTTTACCCTTAATACAGAGGAAGCATAAGCCCAGCAATGGAACCTATTAAGGCTATTAGTTACTTTTTTGGGCAATCTATCAAGAATTGTCCTCCGAATACCTTTTTATCTAATCGCAACTCGATTGCTATGTAAAGAACAACGGATTCGTATATACAAAAACATCACTTGTAAAAGTAATTTGTAAGCCAAAATTTGACGTGGACAAATTACGTGACGCTAGTTACGAATTAATTTGTCTTCGTCTTCTTATTTAACGAGCTTTTTTGTGACGTCGCTTTAAAACTTTTCACATTGACATTAAATTTGGAGAAATAAGTCCTTAACATTGTTTATTGTTTTTTTTTATACTAAAAACGCAACCGCTATCTCAAGATAGAGATATCTAATGTCACAAGAGCATTTTACTGAAACAATTCTCACGCGAACAAATGTCCAGATCCGAAACAATCATCTGTAGCTCGTGCTAATTTTCCCCGGGTGGGAATCGAACCTGTGACCCACTACACCGTAGCGAATAGCTTAGCAGATGCACCAAACGGGTCATCAGAGAACAACAAAACTTGGGTAACTTGGTAATAACCCTATTTTTCGTGTACATATATGTGGGTTGTTGATCCTACTACTGGTCTATTTTCTATTAGTACTGAAACTCTTTATTAGTAACAGAACTTTTTTAAGTCGTAGAGCTTTGTTAGAGAAGAGTCAAGGTCCGTCTACCAGTTTGAAATTCTTTATTAGTGACAGGACGTTTTTTAAGTCGTAGAGCTCTTTTAGAGGAAAATCAGATTCCATCTGACTCTTCTACCATCACCGCCACCACCAACACTTGTACCACCACCAGCGATTCTGCGGAGCAGTAATGTTTAAACACTATTTGTGAAAGATTGTTAGAGTATTAAGGGTAATGTCGCCATTCTAATTACTGAGTAATAATAGTCTTATCTTCATATATTTTAGGGTAATGCAAAGGACAAATATTGGAACGTTGGCAGTTAAAAATACTATGCGCTGTGCTTCTAAGGGCAGGCATTTGACTTAAAAGTATTAGTCATATTGCTCTCATCACTTTATTTTGCTAAAAGTACACAGTACGTTTGTGTAAACGCTTGCTCTGGTTTTCATTTCCGTCCATTTACCAATTGTACCTTTATGTATATGCGATAAACAGAAAGGCACAGGTCAAAACCTCTTAAGGAAATTGAATGTTATTAAAAAAAATTGGGATTATTTTCAGAAGGTGTTCGATAACGATCTGAGGTAGGAAATTAAATCCTCTTCGACATAATCCGATTGCCTTTTACCTGTATTGCCTGTTACTCTTTTTAATTTCTTGCATTTAATTAGACGTGGCGGCCGGTCTTGTCAGTTATCCGTCCCATCGGGCTGGGAGATTAAAGGAAAAGTGAGTGCCTGCGGAAACGCTTGTGCACTATAATATATCCTGCGCACTTGGCTGATCTCTTGTAGATCGGCCGCCGTGGCCGGAATCGGTC